>JANHAO010004041.1:0-24933 GCA_026873985.1 Saraca asoca
TCACCAATACAAATAGGTTATCAAGTTCAACACTTGACATAAATGATCAGGTTCAATATGTACAAGCAATGACAAAGTCAGGATTTTTAATTCAAATGAACTAAATATCAAAATATTGTATAATATATACAATTTTTAAAATTTTGAGAGAATAATATAAAATCACTATACATATATTTTTTAGTGAAAAATGCAAGTTACCCCTTTTAACTTTGAGAGTAATTGCATTTAACTCCCATAACTATTGATTTTTGTAATCACCCACTAAATATATTCATAAGTGACAAATTACACTCATATAAAGCCTTTTTCCATAACTCTAAGAGGAATTTAAACACCATATTATACCGATGTGAAAATAAGAATTCAAAGGTCGTGACCATTTGCTTTGCTATTTACAATGGATAAACAAACTATGCCAAAATTATCAAAATACCTCCAAAATAAAGGAAAATTAGAAAAATAATATACAAGTTTGATCACTCTGAAATTTGAATCACAATGCTTCTATACTATACTTGATTTTATCACAAACTTTTGTATCAATTTTGTATCAAATCAACTACATTTGCCCCTTTAAATCACTCACAAAGTGAATGTTGGATTCTATTTATCGCTTATAAATATGTTTAACGAATGATTATAAACATTAATAATTATAGATGTTAAATGTATATACTTCAAGCAACATTTGAGCCATAAGCTACCTCATTATAATTGAAAAATTGAACAAGCAACGCCAAAATTTTTAGACGCATACATCATTGATATAAATAGATTGCCAAGTTCAATGTTTGAATTACTATATATATTTATTTGGAAAAAAAAATGCAAGTTACCCCTTTCAACTTTGGAGTATTTTCATTTGATACTCACAATTATTAATTTTTGTAATACCTCGTCAAACCTATTCATAAGTAGCAAATTATCCTCACGTAAAACCTTTTTCCATAACTTTGAGAGAAATCTTAACATCATATTATATCGATATGAAAATAAAAATATAAGGATTATAACCATGTGCGTTCCTACTTGTACTGAACAAATAAGTCATATCAAAATAATCAAAATACCCTAAAAATAAGAGAAATTTAGAAAAATAATATACAAGTTAAATCGCTTCCAAATTTGGGTCACAAAACTTCTATACCATGCTTGTTTTTTTTAAAAAGAAAAAAAAATCTTGTTAAACCAAGCACATTTGACCCTTAAATCACTCACAATATAGATGTTGAATGTAATTTACTGTCAATAAATATATTTGAAGAATAATTGTAAAAATTAACAGTTATGAGTATTAAATATATCTATTTCAAAATTAAAGAAAATACTTTACATTTTCCTTATTTATTGAGACATCAACAGTTTAAAAAAAAAAAAATCAAAGGCTTCAGCCCATCTCCTAACCTCGCTTTTGTTATAGATTTCTACTTACTTCTTATATTAGTCTAGTCTCTCTTTTTTTTTTTTCCTTATCTTACAAGATATCAAACATCCCCTCTTAATTAAAAAAAATGAAACATATAATTGTCTAAAAAAATTTTAAATTGTGCATGCAAGCAAATGACTAATTAAGTTATTTTTCATTAATAAATAAATTATTTATATGTTAAAAATAGGATTAAATATATTAAATAAAACAAACATACTCTTAATGGATATCAAACTTTAATATATTTAATAACTTTTTAAAGAAACATATCATGGCATATATCACAAATTTTACTTCGTAAAATAAGTTGAAAAACATCTAATATTGATGCCATTAGCGATGTTAATAAATTCATTCAAACAAATTAAAATGTTCGAATAAACAATAGTGGTCAATAAGCATTAATTTATAAATTAAAAAAAAGTTCGTCCCACAAAACAAGAATATTTATGTGCTATTTCTAGTAAGGTCAATGGGGCCTACTTGGTGGGTTATCAAAGGCCGTCTCATTATTTTCCTATTTGTATTATATTTAGAGAGCCGAAATGAATTCTGCCAACAAACTTTAGATTCCTCTTCTCTCTCCATGCTTATCTGCACATTATTGTATTGAATAGACAAAAAAAAAAAACCAACAGCAGCCATGATTTTTTTTTTTTGTTTTATATATTCTTTTGGGAATAAACTGTTATACAACTCAAAATAATTAAGAAAAACATTCTCACCTCCACTTAAAATTATCAAAATTATACTTACTTTAATTTTTATCAAAAAATGATAAAAATCAAATATAGATTTATAAGTATATATTTTTACTATATTTTAAAGGAAAGATACGCATAATTTTATCAAAACAGATTTCAGTATATTTTTCTTATTAATTAAAAACATGAATCCAATTTCAATAAATGTACAAAATGAATGCTTTGAGAAGCAACTACGGTTTTACAATGCACTACTAATTTTGGGTTTTTGGTGAAAATACGTGCCCCTTTTATTTTGAGTTGATAAAATAAAAGTAAGAGAAAAGAGAAACGTAATTTTTTAACACTTAAAACCCAAGACCCACTGGCTATTATAAGTTTTTGCCTTATGGATTAAGACAAATTAGCTTATGAAATAGCAACGAATTTGCCCATATTTTGCAATTTGGTCACCTAACCTCTTCCCGATGAATGTAAACGCAACATTCCTTGTGCATCACCATTGTTACTTTGATCATTTTATTATTCAACTGTCTCCCTGATTTTATACTTTTTAAATATTGAATGGAAATTTTTTTAAAAAGAGTAACATGTGTAATTGTATTCTTAAGGATATTAATAAAAAATTTAAATATTTATTATTAGATAAAATATTGAAGAGATTTATAAATGAATATAAAATTGTGGATAAATATTTAAAAATGTAAAATTATTTATTTTGACCATTACAATTATATATGTACTCGTAAATAATTAACTAAAAAGGATTTTTTTTTAAAAAAAAAAGCATTGAAATATTTATCCATGGAAGGTTGTGGATTAAATCTTCAAGGTTAAGTTCAAAAGAAATAGCTGGAAACCTGATTTTGCCTGCCTTGCAAGTGATGATTTTAAGTTTTTTTTGTAACTTTAATTCCTTTAATAGCTTGAAATATATACGTAAATACAATGACGGTTTCGCCAACTTTTAGAAAAAAGCTAGCTATTTTTCTTATTGTTTTTGTCGTTATCCCCATAAATCTTGAAGGCTATAATTGGTCACTTTAAATCACAAAACCAAAAAAGGGTGATATATGTTCATGCCTGAATTCCGAAAGAGGCAGAAAGAAGTAGCTTTTTCCTTATTCTATGCATTCATAAACACAATTTTTAAAAAAAATAATATTGGCTTCATAAATACCCTTCTCTAAAATAAAATGAATTCTAGAAAAAAAAAAGAGATTCTTCATTTTTATTAAAAATAATTATTTTTTTAGAAAGAAAATTAACCATAAGACCACATTCCTCTTTCCAATTAATAAAACAGGAACTTATTATAGTATTTCATGTTGAGATTCACCAATTAGCACCAAAGTCTCCATGGCCCTCATGACTTAATGATTCATATTAATTATTAAAAAAAAATCCCAAGAGGATAATATTATATCTAATTTTTAAAAATAAATTAATGTTCCATTACAAGTACTAAAATTACGAAATAATCCATGGGTGTTCATCAAAACTACAGGCATGCTGGCCTCCTTGGTCAGAGCATGGAGGAAGTAGAAATTATGATGACAGAAAAGTTTAAAAAAAAAAAAAAAAGAAGTGGCCTATATACAACCAACCGAAGTTGCCTTACATTCCACGTTTCTATCTCTCCCAAACTCGCCACTATTTAGGTCTTTCCTTCGCTTTTTCTCCCTGCTTTAGTTTCTCTCATTAAACCATCTTCAAGTTTTCATTTTTTTCACATGTCTTCCCCAAATTTCATCCCTATCCTTCCCTTTTCTCCCCGAACCTTTTTCTGGGTTTGCTTTTAAACAGATTGTCTATATAAGCTCTTGTTGAAATATATAGCTGCTTCATTAAGAACCATTTCAGCCTCTGAAAACAGAAAGCTTTCTGATTGCCAAAGATGGAAAACGTTTCAGTGCTAATGAAGGAAGAAGATCAGATGGATTTACCTCCTGGCTTTCGATTTCACCCTACTGACGAAGAGCTCATAAGCCATTACTTGTACAAGAAGGTCACTGATACAAACTTCTCTGCTAGAGCCATTGGAGATGTGGACTTGAACAAGTCTGAGCCTTGGGATTTGCCCTGTAAGTTTAAGCAGCCAAACTCTCCCACCCACCTTGTACCTATATGGTATGTGGCGGTAAAAAGTTAATTTTGCAGTGAAAACCACAGTGGATACAGAAGCTATTGTAGCTGACAATTACAATTTGTGGCTTCCGTCTCTATCGGGCTTTCTACTGTGACTTTGGCAGTTCCAGCGCCATACCAAACAGGCCATTTGTATATGATTTTTTGTCTTTTTGATATGTTCATTGTATTTGATGGTTTTCACTGAGTAGAATGAATCTGATTGGGTGCGGTTTCTTGTCTGTGCATTTTTTGGTTGTAGGGAAAGCAAAGATGGGAGAGAAAGAGTGGTACTTTTTCTGCGTGAGGGACAGAAAGTACCCAACCGGTTTGAGAACAAACAGGGCCACTGAAGCTGGATACTGGAAGGCCACAGGGAAGGATAAGGAGATTTACAGAGGGAAATCACTGGTTGGAATGAAGAAAACTCTGGTTTTCTACAAAGGAAGAGCACCAAAAGGAGAGAAAACCAACTGGGTCATGCATGAATACAGATTAGAGGGCAAATTCTCTGTCCACAACCTCCCAAAAACTGCAAAGGTATTGCCATCACATCCTTTCCTCTCCCATTCTCTTATTTTTTGCAGTGTAAATTATAAATTACCTCCTGCAATTATAGTTGTTGTGCGATGTATCTCTTGTATTTTAAAATGTGTAAATGGATTCCCAAGTTTCAAAAGTTGCGACTTCAACCCCAGGGAGTAGACTTGCACGCTTTGAAATATCACAAAGTCAGATTTGCACATTTTCAAATAACAGGAAGTAAATCGCTTATAGTAGGAGGAGATTTAAATTGTAATTTACCCTTTTATTTTATTACTATTTTTTTTTTTGTACTGTTGATGGTGATGATGATGGAATTTGGCTTGTCTATTGCAGAATGAGTGGGTGATTTGTAGGGTGTTTCAAAAGAGCGCTGGTGGCAAGAAAACCCATCTGTCTGGGATAATGAGATTGGATTCTTATGGAAATGAATTGGGGTCTTCTGGTTTACCGCCACTGACAGATTCTTCCCCTTACATTATTGGCAAAACAAAACCTGTGACTGAATCGGCTTACGTGCCCTGCTTCTCCAATCCAATCAACGTTCAAAGGAACCAAGGAGGGATCTTTGATTCCTTCACAAACACCCTCCTTGGCGTTTCATCAAACACTTCAGAGATGCTCCCGAGAATGCCTCTTTTCAGTTCATTACTTCCTATTCAAAATGATCAAGCAACGGCAAGTCTGCCATTTTCAGGTTCTGTATTTAACATGCAGGACCAAAACATCCTTAGGGCTTTGTTTGAGAACCAGGGATCAAACTTGAGGAACGGTTTCAAAACAGAGGGGGAAATGGTCAGTGTCTCGCAGGAAACAGGCCTGACAACTGATATGAATAATGAAATCTCTTCGGTGGTGTCGAATTTCGAAATGGGTAAGCGGCAATTTGAGAATCAACAAAACCCATCTGCTTCAGCTGCACCTGTGGACATTGAAAGTTTCTGGAATTACTGAAGAAGTTGATATAAAGCACCATTAAAAAAGAGAGAGAACGAGCTTTTGAAGAAACTCAGTTAATTATTATTACTGTTTGGAAATTGATGGTGTGATCTCTACATGTGTATAGATTTTCAACATCTAAAAGCTGTAGTGAATGATATTGAAGCATATGTTATGTACTGTAATGTAAGAAAACTTGTGAACTTGAAACTGTATGCTTAGTTTCTGTATCTTATGAGCAAGTATTTTAGACTATGACTTTGATTCTGGTAATACTTAATTTCAGGTTGTGGGGACTTGACAAGAATTCACCTTTGAAACTCTGTCCCTCTCTCTCTCTCTCTTACGCACACGTGCACGCGCAGGCTTTGACATGGAAAAATATTAACAAGTTTTTCTGCACTTACCTACAACGGAGCTAACTTTGAAAGTTTGAATGCTATCCCCTCTCCCTTTCTCTTTCTATGCGTGCGTGTGTGAGGGAATGGTTTCTTGTCAAACATTTTTCACCTAAATAAATCTCTCGTGGAGTTGAAACTTTAATACACTCCCATTGTTTCATTTGCCTCACGCACTTGATATCCATCAAGTCAGTTTTGACGGTCAGACTCCAAGTCTTTTTTAAATTTCCATGCTTTATCTCACCAATGTGTCAGGATTAAGGCATTTAAAGTATTTGATAACTCTGATCTCACACCAAAAATGATGGTTAATTAGATCAGGTTCTTGAGCTATCAAGAAAAATTTTTAGCAATATTCTCAAATTTTTTTAATTCCAACATGATACTATAATTCTAGACGCATTCAATTCATCATTCAAATCATCATTTACTATATATATATGTCACAAACTAATTTAAATTATGTCAAGTTATTTATTAACAATACTTTTTTATATGTTATTAGACACAAAATTTTTATTTAGAATCATAAATAAATTAAAATTCAGTTCATTGTTTTATAATATAATTCACTTGTAAATTAATCGAATTTCACTTTGCATAATAATTACAAATAAAGAAGTGAGAGACTTTTTATGTATAATATCAGGTATATCTAACATTTTCCAATTGAAATGGGTTCAAAAAATCAGTTAAAGAAAATAATATGCAATACAATAAAATGGATTGATTATTGAGGATATCAAAGAAATCCTGCAAAACTGGCAGCTGCAGATGATTTAGAAAGAGTTCTGAGTATTAATGAGAGATGTGGTTGTTTTTGGCAGTCAAGATGCAGGTCAATCAAGAATATTAAAGTGTGGCATACATTAAATCAATGTAGGACCACTTGCTAACAGAGAGTCCAAGTTGAAAACATAAAAGACAATAACAATGGTTTCCTTTCCATCCATGTAGCACTTTGGATTTCATTCGATGTACTTTGGATATTCACTCCAGCTGGTTTTCATTCCTATCCATCATTTTAATTCATGATAAATAATATTAGAAATGTCCCAAAATTCTTCTCTATTCTTTTGTTGTACTAAATAAGGAAATCAATACACTATTTTTGGTTTCACTCATTCATTCATTTCCCAATATCTCATGATGCCTTCATTCCGTTTTGAAGATGTAATGCATGAAATGAAAGCATTTATCCCTCTTTTCTTATTTTGTCCAAAAATACAAAATACTCACTCGCTTTCCGCCATGTGGTGTTTTTATTTATGGCACATGATATTATCCTCTCACTAAAGCTCCACCAGTTTGAGTCCTTCACGTCTTGCTCCTTAACACTCAAAATATCGACAAATTTTTAGTTATACAAAATGCATGTTCGTTAAATTAATAAAAAATATATATATCAAGAATAAATATATTAATATGTAATAAAAAATTATATATTTTTTGTGATTAATTTAGTTTTATGATCCTCTATGGGATATGATGTGTTTATTTTGATTTGGGACATGGAACCGTAGGATTGAGATATTGTAATAAAGAGTTAACTTACATGGACTCGTTAGAAATTTTTTTATTCTACTCTTTGATGGGTGCAATTATAGTATATAGGTTTAGAAATGTTAACCACCTTATCATCATGGGGTTCTTCATTTAATTATGATAAGATTGTGATTGAGGTAAAACTTTCACTTTCAATTAAGGTTTCGGTTACTTGAGCAACTCAACATTCAAGTTAAGTATTCTGACTTTTAGTCCAAATTATTCAATTTGTGTAGTTTTGTTTTACCATACAAGTGTACCTGTATTTAACTCAACTTGCCTTTTTCCCTTTATGGGCTTGGAGTTAAATTTTATTACCTTCATCGTAATCAAATGGAACTTGCTTTGAGTTTTTGAATTTTAACTCGATAATGAAAAAAATATTTGACTCTTTAACAAAAGAAAACTTCTTGGTCTTTCCTTCGGTCTTTTCTTGCGCCAAGAATGAGGTGTTATGTAGTTTGTAAATCATAAAATAAAATTTTATATATAATAAAATGAAAAAAAAATAATTTTATTGAAAAATATGTCAGAATATATTTATATTAATTCATAATCAAAAGATATGTTGATTATCATCTAAAAGATATATTAATTTGTTATCTCTTGTGTTGTGATTTTCCTAACATGAGATACTTGTTATATGATAATATTTTTTATAAAACAAGAACACTAAATATAGTTTAATAGCAAGAGATTAATAAAATTTATATAATGTCTTTGTTTTAAATCTTCAAGTCTTCATTATAAAAAATTATATTACAACCTATAATAATACAACATTATTATTGTAATATTATTACAGTTGTTGTTTTATTTGTACAAAATTTTTATCAATGTTCAGTAAATTTTTTTTAATATTTAGTTATTTTCCAAATATATAAATATGTGTGTAAGGGTTACAATTTTATATACTAATTTCAACCAAAAAAAAAAAAGTTGAAAGACTTTAAGGCTGTTATTATTTAAAAATACTCTAGGTTCGAAGGGTAATAAAGTCATTGTATCTCCTGAAATCTGCTGTAGTGGGCTCCCACTACTATCTGAGCCCTGACCACGTGGAGCTGTGATTGTGTGTCCCACGCCAGCTGATGTCAAATTTGTGAGTCAGTGGGGCCCTTTTTAACGGTTGACACATAAGAAGGTGAGCCGCGCTCACTCTACACGCGGTTCCAGCTTTGCTATGGTCATCAAGTGCCCGGTGAACGCCACTCGTTGGCAACGTGGCATCTGCCACGTATCTCCAAGCTGGCTGGGCCCACATCCCAGCTACGTTGATCACGTGGAAACTCAGCGTTTCCCAACAATCTCTCGACTTTGAGCCTTTCGGGCCGGGTCTGTGGGCCCCCAATGATTCTTTTGTCCGAGACAAGAGTTCCAACTTTAGCCCAAACTAACCAAAAACAAAATTGAAACCTGAAAGTCACAACTAATGATATTTAAAAATCCTGACAAAAAAATAAAAATAAAAATCCATATTGAAAAGATGCTCACCGTTACTTTGATATAGAAATTAATAATTTAGAGGAGAAAAAAGTACATAATAATAATAATAAGGTCATACAACAAGAAGCCTGAAGGGACATCATATTTGCCACTTGTACTTAACAATGTTTGGCTAAGGACAATAATATTATTTCCCATTATAATTAGATAATGTCAATTAAAAGACCAATAAATATGGCTTGTTATGCATATACTTCCAAAGAGCTATCCATAAAAAGTAAAGAAGTAAATATGAAAAATGAGAAAAAAAGACAAACAAATTATAGAAATTGATATATGGAAGGAGATTTTATTTTTATTTTTATATAATATAATGAAGCTTACACTAAGCTAAGGTCAATCTAATCCTCTTTTTCTGTGGGCCCTTGGCTATAGAAATCATCGGGATGTGCTATCAGAATGAGACATTTTTTAAAATTATTATCTAATATTCTCTGGCAAGTAAAATATCTGATTAATATAATCCATTCCATTTTTGCATAAAAATTAAAATTCAAATCCCCTGATCCATACGCATTTATCAAAGTCCGTGGACCTCAAAGAGGTTGAGATCATATTATTGGAAAGTTAGGGTTTTTTTTTTTTCAAGCGACATGAAAAAAAAAAAAGAGGATTCCTTTCTTTAATTTCTTATTTGTCAAATTTTTTAATTTTAAAGAGATAAAAATATAAGATTTTATTTTTTAATTTATAATTTTTTTTACAAAAATTTACTATTTTAATATAAAAAGATTTCTATTTTCTTTTAAATGTCACCCTCCTAATTTCTTTTGAAAATTGAGGTATGCATATTAGAGGGATTATTCAAATAATTTGTTTGATTAAGAAAATATACGATATAATTAATTGGTGAGTAATTTCAATTAGGGCTTGAATTGAACAACATTTATTGGAATTTTGTTCGTTGAGGGAATGGTACCTAATTTGTGGACTTTGAGCCGTGATCATTGATCACGAACTTTCAAGGGCAAAAATGACAAACTAATGATGTGGTTACATTTGTCTATAGCCCTCCAATTTAATACCAAACAATTCATTTTCTTCCACCAAGGCACTAAAAGCATAATGGAAGTCAACTTTGAGAGCAGTCGGTGCATTTTCCATCACCAGGATGGTCTTCTTAAACTTATTGATATGGTAAGGTTAGGAGTAAATATGAAATTATTTTTCTACCCGAACCAACATATCTTCACATCAAAGTTTTCATTTTGCTATTGAAATAATTTTTATTTTAAGAATAAAAATATAGACACTCATATTTATTAAGATACATAACTAATTATATAGTTTAATATAATGATAGGATAACTAATTACATAAATTCCATTTTATATTTGTAACATATTTTAATAATTGAATATTTATAATTTTTTTTTAAGAATAAAAAAAAATAAAATGTCTCCATTAAGGTTATGTTAAGCTCTTGGGACTTTTTATAAGATATAATAATTAAATTGAAAAGCATGGTTTTTATTATTACTTGTAATTGATCAAGTCTGGATATGACTTTACTATATAACAAATAATAGATTATAGACCGAAACTAATTCTGAAGAATATCCAAATACAAGCCAGAGGTTTAAAACCATACATTTAAAACAATAATAGAGAGATTCTAATGCATATTTAGGGGCTCAAAATTCAAAAAGCTGTAGTATTATTAAACTGATAAAGAGAACACGCGTAAAGATTCTAATACATATGCTTAATTTGTTGGAATTTTCAAAAACCACCATTTTCTATTCTCTTTGACTTGGATAGGGCATTATCTCAGTTTGATGTGATGCATATTGGCCTCCAAACTTTGTGTTCTATCAACTTTTAGCAAAGACCTTCAAGATATATTCTTAAATTATCATGATCTTTCTGTAGCATTTAATAAATTAATTTTGGTGTTTTAAATTTTGATTTCTCTCTGGGTTTAAGAAGGCGTTGGATTAAGATTGAATCAGTTTAACCGATGAGTTTGGGAGGTAGGATTAATTAAAATATTTTCATATTTATAAATAATATACTAAAAAAATTTGATATATCACATTATATAAATATTTATAAGTCATTAAAAATAAATTCATGATGTGAAATTTAAGTAATTTATATAAAATAATAAATTTATTTGTTTGAATCTTCGTGTTATAATTATGTAAAAAAATAATTTCATTATTATTAATTATAATAATATATATAATATATTTCAAATGAAATCAATACATATTTTAAAACATATGAGATTAATTAAATTAATTATATATTAAAATTTTTAATTAAATTAGTGAAAATTGAGTAATTTATAAGAAGTCCTCAATTTTTTTTTTTTGAACCTCCACGTCACTATTCTGCAAAAAATCCTCCATATAACATAATTAATTAATGCAAGTGTTTTAAAACCATTACAAGTAAATTAGTGATGAATAATGTGGATAATTTTTATAAAGTCATAAATTTAATTGTTTAAATTTTTATGTTACAGTTGTGAAAAAAAAATATTATTATTATCAATATTAATTGCGTCACACCCAGGTATTATCGATTCTCAGATATCAATCAGTCCATTACTACATGCATATTCCCACTAACATATCGCAACGTTATCATCAGCCAAGAAACCAAACAATTCTTTCCGTAAAACAATTTTTTTAATAAAAAAACTCTCAAAATTATGACTTTTTTTTAGTAGATAGAATAATAATTCATTTAACATATACATAAAATATTTTAGATTTAAATTGAAGATACTAAAAAAATAATAATATATGGGTGTTATTGGATAACTAAAGGTAAGAAAAAAAAATTACCTTTTAATCACAAAACAAAATATTTTATTATGACTGGATGAGGAAGAATTTTTCTCTTCAATAAGCAAATCTGGTCAAATTAGGATAATCCCATTTTTTGGATAATTGTTTAATATGAACTATCCATGATGGAAGGCCCAAAAGTATTGATGGTTGGTCCTTATCCATTGAAGAATTGGGCTGGAGTTCGAGTGTGTACTATTGCACTCTCTACCTCTCTTTACAGCCTCCATTCACGTGGCAGAATTCTGGATGGTGGTTTATATGTAGGTTTCTCAAATTGAAGGAGTATACTTAGGAGCTTTCTATGGTGCTCAAAGGACATCTGATGCTTAGGGCATAAATATTTAATAAAATTATTACGTATAAATAAAACATTTGTTGCAATAGGTTTTAATCACTTTGTAATTAAATCCTTTAAAAATTTAAAATTATAAATTAAAATTTCAACCGACAAGATAGAAATATTTCTGATTAATGTAAAAAAAATAAATCACAAATTAAAATTGAAATACTGATGGTCTTTGTATTGATATTCTTCTTTGCATCAATTATGTACTCGTCTGACGATAAGGATACAACAAACACAAATGATCGAAATTATTTGTGCAAATACAAATTTGTCAACAAAATTCTCCAATGCATTAACGTGAAGTTCATCGTTATTAATCTTATATTCTCAGTCTTATATCAACTGTTGTGTTTCTTTGACCAAGAGATCTGAAAGCCCAGGAATCCTAATGGGGAGGCCTGCCTAGATAAGTTGTTGTTCCTCGATCATCTTGTCACTATTGTCGTAGGTTGGGTTCAACATCTTGCTTTTGGATGATGGGGTGGAACTATATTTCAGAAGAATTCATACTATGTTAATTTGGTTAAATTGATGGATTCAATTGACAAAATCACTGTTTGACAGAGATTTTTACATGACGTTCAATAATTCGAAGCTGCTATCAAAAGCCTAAAAAATATTCTGAATACATTAGCATCTTGTTCTCAAAGTTTGATCATAAAACAAACACACTATATTAATTAAAGATGACAGAACTCCATCTTTTTACGCCTTTTTTGTTACTACTGATAACGATGATCATCAATCAGAATTATTATTTTTTAATTAAGAGTTTGATCAAGTTATTGAAGGATTTTAAATTGTTCAAGTTACATTAATTTAACAATCAAATCCTTAGTTTCATAATTTAATCACATAACAATTCTAGAGAATATAAAAGAATCTAAATGTGGAAGCGTACCTGAATCTATTATTTTTTATTATACTTTAGATTTACGAACTTTGATTTTGAATGGATATGCTCTTCCAAATTATTACCGTAGGGAATTCGTAAAGATTCTCTGAGAAAGGAATTAAAGAATGATTCCAAAATATACGATCAATTTGGGGACCATAACCCTTATTTATAAATTTAAGTATGTGATATTTCTAATTTGGTCTCTCAACAAATTATAAATATCACATTGGTCTCAACACATTTATCCCATGACAAAATTACCCCTCAAACTTTAAACTTTATTTTTAAATTAGATCACTTTATTTAGGTTTATTAAATAATGACCATACATTTTAATGTTTACATGTGTGACCTCATATATTGAATTTTATATCAGAAGAATTCATACTATGCTGATTTGGTTAAATTGATGGATTCAATTGACAAAATCACTGTTTGACAGGGATTTTTACATGACGTTCAACAATTCGAAGCTGCTATCAAAAGCCTGAAAAATATTCTGAATAGATTAGCATCTTGTTCTCCAAGTTTGATCATAAGAATGAAATAGACATAGCTAAAACAAACACACTATATTATTTAAAGATGACAGAACTCAATCTTTTTGCACCTTTTTTGTTACTACTGATAACGATGATCATCAGTCAGAATTATTATTTTTTAATTAAGAGTTTGATCAAGTTATAGTATATAACAATTAAATTGAAATTTTTTTGATTTATCTAATTCATTCATTGAATTTTAAATAATTTTATGATTAAGATTTAAATTTTCAAAAAATATTACTTTTAAGATTAGATTAATTACAGGTTAAAACTAATTAATGGGTTAGATTATATCTTAAATTTAAAACTATATATGAATTGATGCCACGTACCCTTAGAACATCGCATGCTTAGTTCCTAACCTTAGATGCTTATAAATGGCATTGCTGATTATATATGTTCGCTTGCATTGCATGTGCTTCAGTACCAGGAAAGCAAAATAAATAACAATTAAGAAAGGGAACTGAAGGAGTTTTCTGGAGATTCTTTGCCTGTCGCTGAAGAATCAGTTTTCACCTTTGCGTTTACTATTTTCATCGATGGTTTTTATTTTATCACGAAAACGGAAACCTTTTTTTTTTAATAGCTGATTTATTTGGTGATAATTTATTTCTTACTATAATTTGGAGATAATTCAGAATCACTAATTTGCTTATCCAGTCTTACAAAGCCTATCTTTCCCGTCAACATAATCCCATATGGAAATTAAAATGCAATCATTATTAATTTAATTTAATAAAGGGATTACCCTCGTTAGATTCAGCGATAGAGAGAGAGAGAGAGGAAGTAAGAGTGAAGAGGCGTGCAAAACAAGAGGTTAAGATTACAACCAGGCCTTAAACTTTCCGAATTAATATCTGCCTGAGCCCGTAGGATTTTGTTGTCAATCAAATGCTCACTAATCAGGCTTTGATACCTTTTGCACTAATCTTTGTATGTGAAAGCTGAAGCTAGTGAGTGAGAGCTAGAATCTTTGCTCGCTGTCGTTGAGCTGATCATCAGCCACATATCTTCCGTAGTTCTCTCTGAATTCTATATGGCTAGGGTTCCGGCGACCCCTCCGCCTCAGGCGGCTTCTTCTTCAGTAGTTTCGACGATCAGAGCCTACTGGGTCCCTGTGCTCCTTTTTGCCGGAGCTATGTTCTACCAGCTTTTTGTTATTCCCAACTCATTCCCTCCTTCCCATTACGACAGTGGGTTTCCACTTTCACTATCTATGCATTCAAGTCCCCCCCCCCCTCTCTTTTTATAATAAATTCTTCTATCTCTCTCTCACAAACTCTCTCTTTGGTGGTTGCAGTTCTGGGAATTGAGAGGTATAGTTCAGTTGAGAAAGTGAAGGAGGCTTACGAGAAGCTTGCATCTAAATGGTAATTGATTGTTAACTTCTGGATTGAGTTTTGCATTCTTACTTTTGTATTGTGGTAGGACTTCATAGTAAATATGCAACAAAGTTTTATGCTGTACGTTTATGTCAGTTCATGAGAATGCTACTCAATGATTGAGTTATGACACTTGGTACATTATCTTTCAGGGATTCAGCTGTGGACGTTCCTGACACTCTTGATGTCTTAAAGGTCAGTTTTAGAGGGCACCTATGCTCATCAAGTCTATGAATTACATTTTTGCTCACTGCAATACTGAAAAGCAAGTGTATTGATTATTTTTATTGTGATATTTTTTCCTCCCATGTGCTCAAATACTATAATATGGTTCACTTACTATTATATATACTCTTTATTTGATGAATGACCTTTCCTACACAAGTGCTATGAATTTACATTGATTTTGTTTATGTGATTTGTTTTATGATCCTAATTTACAGATTCGGTATGCATATGAGTTACTGACAAATCCTTTGTGGAAAAGAGACTATGACATATTTGGTATTGATGAGCAACATGTGAGTACATTCTTCTGGATTGTCTCTGGCCTTGTTTGTAAGAGCTGTCCGGAGATTGTTTGTCTTGTTTCTGGAACTATAACCTATCTTCTTACTAGCTATGGCTTTTTGTTGGCAGCATCTTATCAAGACTGCCAGCAACCGTTATGCAGGGAAAAGTATTTCAGAATTGGACTTCCCTTTACTTGATGCCCCTTCTTCTGGTTAGTGAAGACATCCATCATAATAAATAGGCATTTATTATATATTGCCGGAAGGACTTGTGACAGGGAAATTCATATACTGATTCATACTTTTGTTCCCATTCCAGAGTCTATTGATCATTCCTTTAAAGCCATTACGATAAGTGACTTCCAGTCATTGTTTCCAGATTCAAAGCCATGGCTAATTCAGGTTCAAATTCTGGAGATTATTCTGACATAGAATATATATATAAGATTTAGGCATCGGTTGTAGTTCGTTTAAAACTGTATGTTATTGGAATTCTTTGCAATATTTTAATTCAAGTTTCTAAATTGAGTTGATCATTTCTATATATGTATAAAAAAGTTTAGTTGACCTTTCAATTTACTGTTTGTATTATTTTTGTTAACATTGAAAATTGAAATGCTTTGTTGTTGTTTCAGCTTAATACTGTATTGCCATTCTTGTCATATTCCATAATCACAAACTCTTATATTTTTTGAGCTTTCTGACCTGTTTATCATTCTGAATGAATTTTGGATCAGCTGCATTCATTTGGGAGCAAACGCTGTGCTCAGTTTTATGATGCCTGGAAAAAAATTGGTGAGTCTCTTTGAGAGCTCTTGATGCTGTAGTTTCTTTGTGCATGTAAATGCTGTTGTGGAGTATCAAAATAATGCTGTTGTGGAGTATCAGGATAATATTTTCAATCCTTTACTTAATCACATTTGATTTCTTTATTTGGTTAGGAATCATTTTGATATTGTAATGGGTCATATAATTAGCGTTTAACCTGTAGGACTCGATCTGCATTAACATCTCTATCCCTCTGCATTTCTGACTGATTCCCCTTTCCCCAAAGAATGAAAATCATATTTGGCTGATGGGAATAGGGAGATAAATAAAATGTCCAATAATGTTTCCAGTTCTCTGATGGCAAGAGACATATTAAAAGGTAATATTCAAATTATGAAAGTTTGTCTCACACTAAGAGGAAGCTGAATAAGTTTCTGGTTTATTTAGCAGTTCCTCTCCCTTTCTCCTGCTGCTTCTTCCCATTTGAGGTCTTCTCTGGACAAAATAATTATCAGGACAGTATTGTTTTTTGGGCTTTATTGTCGTTTCATATAAAGAATACAATTTATGATGTTAATGGAAGTTAGTTTATTTATTTTTTTTGTTCGATTCAATCTGATTGACATCCAAGAATTGTAATATAGTGGACCACTCTGGGTATATGAGTATTCTGATTCTTTTCTCCACTACCAGTTTCCTTATTGGATCCAGTTGCAAATACTGGTATGGTGGAACTTCGTGAGGCACAGCTTGCCTATTACCTTGCTGATAAAAGATCAACTGGAAAACCATTATTCAGAAATGGTAAATGCTGGATCCTTTCGGATTTTGTTTTCTTCCTTTTGTTTCTGTAGATTTTGCTTCAGAATCACTGTTGGCTAGGTCAGAGTTTTCAATAAACTAATGATATATGCAAATACAGAATGAATTTTGTAAGATGCTGCAAACGATGAGTGTTCTTAACAGAACTTCTTGTTTTGAATTCATTGCAAAGATTTGTTTCTTTCTTGATTCATTTGAGTCAGAGTTGTTCCATCTGCTGCTGTTTTTTCTTAGCTTACTTATTTGTATCTATATATGCTCGAGATAAAGATCCTGAAATTTGCTTCTGTGCTAAATTTTTACTATGCATTGGGGTTGAGAACTTCCTGGTGCGAGGCTGTTCTTGCAAGTTATCAGTGATATGGAATTAAACCATATTTGCTGTTGATTTTCCTTTTTGTTGGTGTGAAGATATGTGCAAGGATATTGCAGCAAAAATTAGCTGTATTTTGTTCATTTGGGTAATGACACTGGAAATACAGATTCTGGGAAGTAGGAAATTCTAAAAATTGTCACTCTTTTTATCATGCTTAATTTGTGAAACATGATTCTGGGAGAATAATTTGTAAAAGAGCATGTGTGCACTCTTAACCTAACCTATTGAATATGCATACAGGACTTCCATCATTTGTTGCTATTCCTCCAGGATGTCAATCTGCAAAGTGTTTTTCCAGGTGAGTTTTTGGTTTTCAGATCTGTGCTTGAAATGAGCAAATGCGACACTCTGAAACTCAATTCAATTTTGTTAGATGAGTTACATTTAGTTTAGATGGTTATTGGTTACACTTTTATGTTTATATGTAATTACCATATGTAAGTAACAACACTGTATTACTTCACTAGATTGATTCCTGTGTGGCAGGTTTGATGGTGAGCTGTCCGTTGATGCGGTTACAGATTGGTTTGCAACAACTGTATTGTCATTACCTCAAATCATGTACCACTCAAAGGAATCTCTGGTAATTTGTCTGAAGTTACCTGATGTTGTTTTCTGTCAATACTGTACTGGCATTACCTCACTCCTTATGAAACAAAGTGTTCAAAAAAGGTCATCAAATACGTGTTTATTGATTTTTTGTTTCTTGTGAAACTGATCTTGAACAGAATGGATGCCATTTCTTTTTGGTATATACTGAAGTTCTATGTCAAGGTCAACTGGCCAATTAGTTCTACAAGTTGTCCATATCCAATAAATCTGACCCGAGTTTTATGTGGTTATCCAATTTTGATGTTGCATAGTGTAAATCACTTGATATTGATTTGGCCCACTGAACAAGCATGCCATTCTATTTTGTTTCTGATGTTTCTATGTTCAAGTTTCAATGTGTACTGGTTGCAAATTATTTCAAATTCTACTTCTAAAATTTCAGGTGCCGAAGTTTCTTGCAAAGACTAGTCCTCATAAGGTACAATTCTCTTGCTCTCTTATTATTGTTATATGTCATAGATTGATTTTGCTAAATGTTTTCTTCCCCAATTTTCTCAACTCCTAAATATTTTTTCAAATTTCCCTGTTGTTTCCTTTCTTTTTATATTCTTTCTATAAAATTGTCTATCAAAAGTCTGGCATCTTATTTATTTTGGGAAGTTTGAGCCGATGAATTTTGTGTGAAAGTTTAAACTTAATCTTGCAATACAATTAATTTGCAATTTAACTTTATTTGGTGTAACTAGGTTATAAGCAGTTATGAGTCATGCCCTGTTTGTAAAGACTTCGTTAGTCAATTTTCTTGTCTTGTAATCGGTGATTCTATGCAACTTAGTGATGTAAATACATGCCGGCATTTAACAGTTTTCTTTATGACCCATCATCTTTGTGGCCTTAAGCTTGTGTATGTTATGCTTGTATACTGTATACTTAAAATTTGCAGCTCTTTTGGTACTTATGAATTTTTTTTTCAGCAAAGAATTCTATGAAATTCTTACATTACTGATTTCTCATTTCAATGTTCTTTTCTTCATCGTTTCTATCTTTGTAATTTTAAATAATTTTTTTGTTATTTGCATACCCTTTGCTAATAGGTGAAAGTCATTTTTTTCTTGGAAACTGGGGAGCGTGCTGCTCCATTTATTCGACAAGCCGCTAAAGACTATTGGGCTTATGCTTCATTTGCTTTCATTCTTTGGCGGGAAGAGGAATCTTCTTATTGGTTGGGAGCGTAAGTGATGCATTTGATTTTGTTTTTGTTTGTTGGTCTTTATTTATTTATTTCAATCCTGTGGGTTTAAGTGGATCTGTGATGTGTATTGGCTTTTTCTCTAAAACCAAACAGACAAAACTTGTCAATTGACCATATAGAAGATGGTGCTTTAAATAATTTAAAAGTCTGTTTAACGCAAGTAGTCAATAAGTTAGCTATTAGCTAAAAGTTGAAAGTTGATAAGCTAGCTGATTGCATTAAAAGTGTTTGGTGAAATTAGCTATTGAACTAGGTTATAAATGTAAAATGACATAAAAAGACATATTAATATCATTGGATAATATATGGAATGAATTAATTTATAACTATTTTGAGGCCAAAGTATATTGATGCAATCAAAATATTTAAGATAAGAATAAAATTGCCTAAAATTTTATTAATTATATTTTACATTATATTATATGACATTATATATTTATTTACTTTTTTTTTTATTTATGTTGAATTAATGGGCATAGGCAAATATGCAATGATATGTGATTTTTTTTTTTTTTTGGTCTTCCTTGGCTTTGTGAAAAAAAAAAACATTGAAAATAGCATGATATTAGAAAGAAAAATTAAGCATCGGAAATTAGGATTTCTAATTAATTAGGTCATGGATTGTTAATTAATCAAAAGAAGAGGGATAAATTAGGAAAAAATAATTAAAAGCTCTATTCTAATAAGCTGTACGTTACTTGGAGTAACTTCTTAAAATGGAGTCTTTTTTCCTAAAAAGCTAGTGCACTGAACACCTAAAATATGAAAAATACTTGTTTGACCAAGTCAATAAGCTAAAAGCTAGCTTTTTTTGTGTGCCAAACACACACTAAATCAAATGTAACCAGCGTATGCTTCATTGCTTGATCTGGTTTAAACTATTGAAATGACTGCTTTATTTGATTTGATGACAGATTTGGGGTGGAATCTGCACCTGCTATAGTATTTCTTAAAGACCCAGGTGTCAAACCTGTTGTCTACCATGGTCCGTCTTATTTTGTTGCATTAGAGAATCTTTTGACTTAAATTTAATCTTCATCTGAACTATGCTTTGCATTTGTGTTGCAGGATCAGTTAACAATTCTATGTTCTTGAATATCATGGAAAATAATAAACGCCAAGGTATATCAGATATATTAATAAGAACTTAAGATTTTCCTGTATGTTTATGCCACAACTTTTTTAAACAAAAATTGCCTTACCATATTTTTGGTGTGTTGGGAGTGCAGCCTGGGAATTTGTAAATAAATCACTGATTTTAAGGGTGGGGAAAATAGGGTCGAGACTGTTTCTGTACAGGAGGATCTTCTGCTTTGCAAGAAGGGGGAAATCGAAGACCCTTTTCTAGGACTTCAAGTTGTTAAAAACTATGGTGCATCTATTTTACCTGGAAACAAAAATGGAATAGTAAAAAAGCAATGGGCGGATTTTATGTTTCTTAGCTAATGACTTTTGACAGATTTTAATTACTGTAACCTGTGCCACTAGATTAATCAATCTAATTCTTCATAGGGTTAACATTTAGCAGTGAAATTTTACTGTGATTATTCAATTTCTTCATTAGCCTGATTATTCAAATTCTTCATAGCTAATGACTCATGTGGACCCTCAAAGATTCCATAACCTACATTTCATGTAAACCCACAACATTTACTGCTTACTATAAGTTTAGTTCGCATTGTGCTGCAGAAATTAAAAAATCTACAGGTTGTGCAAGTTTTCAAAGCCCTGATTGATCTTGTGTTCATTCTGCTTTTCCTGTCTCCCTCCCAGAACTCCCACAACTAAGGAGTGTGACATCAATGGAGCTAGGTTGTGATCCCCATGGTTATTCTCGTGCTGGATATGATACTATGATTTGGTACTGTGCTGTTGCAATAGGAAGGTTAAGTCCGGAATTGAACAAAATGCGTGAAGTATGTTTCTTTCCCCCTTTTCTATCAACCTAGCTCCTAAGATATGTTCTAGAAAATAAGTCATATTTTCCTCCATCAATTACTTCAAAAGTTATATTTATTTGGGTTCCATGCAAACATTAAGTAACTGTTGCCATCTTTATGGTATTTGGATGCTAATTAAATGACTGTTTGTATTACATGCATTTTGGTAATTTATATGCATTTACATCTTTCTGCTTTTCTTTGGTAGGTTGATCAACCAATAAATTTTGGGAGGCACAATAATAAGTAACATATGATATGATATTTTTTAGCATTATTTGTAAGCATTTTTTTTTTTGTACCGTTTAGTTGTTTGTTGGGGCTGTTTTCTGTCTTGTCAACAAGCATGTATACTTAAAATCTAGAAGATGTTGTAAATTGTGTAAGTCCATAGACTATGTGCAGGGTTCAAGAAACATTATCTAAGCACAGTGAGTTTGATACACCATATGAAGATCAATCCTTAACTCCAGCTGTGGATGCATTTAAGAAAAAGCGGTTGACATTTGCTTGGGTTGATGGTGAAAAACAAGAGGTGATCCTTTCCTTTGTGATTCCTTTTTTGTTTTATGATTCTAAAAATATTTAGAATGATATTCTTACCTAGTGCTGACTCTTTATGCAAATGATATTTTTCTAGGACTTCTGTCATTTTTACCTTGCATCTGCGGCCAGCTATGAAACTTGTGGACGAAGGAGAAGTATGGATGATGTTCCCCAGTTATTTGTTATTCGTTACCTGAGAAATAGTTCTGAGAATATGAGGACACAGGAAATGACCAAGTGGAAGTCATTACTAGTCCAAGATCTAGCCAATGATCTGGACCAGGCAGGCCAGTTTGTAGCTAAGTACAATGGCGCAGATGACATTTCCCAGGTTTGGACCCTTTGCAAAGTGTCCTCACTGTTGAATGGTTTTACATTTCCTGCTAGAACTTGTTTATATTATGTTACTACTTACTATTATATTTCCCGTGATATATCTTGGGTAGTGAGAGCTACTCTTGTAGTAGGATGTCAAATATTGCTGCAGTAATCTTATGGTGTTTTCTTATTTTCTTTTCTTGCAGATTACCAAATGGATTGCAAGTATAATAGCAGATGGTGACACAAGAGATCTACCATTCTTTGTAAGTTTTTTAATCTTTTGAACAAGTTCTCTTAATAAACGTTGCTCTGAGGCTGGTGTTAATTGTAATTAGTAATCTCACAATGCTCCCTTTCCTTACTTGTCCTTAGTATTGAAACCTGTTTTCTGGTGCTTTGGCAGTTGCACCTATACTTTTTAGAACAATAAGCATGATTGCAATGTCTTGAAATTCCTAATGTTAAAAGTTTGAGAGATTGCTCTTCTTGGGATATCTGGTTTATTATCATACATACTCTTGCCTCTTTGCAGACACTAAAAACCCCCAAGCTTGTTCCTGATGACACTGAACCTATCTTGTCGAGAACTGCACAAAAAATTCCTTTGAAAAATATGAAGCAAAATATTCTTGATGTTGTTGGTGGGCTGTACGATTATCTTGATGATCCGAGGATTGGTCCAACTTTGCTTCTGGGAGCATTAATTTCTCTGGCTACCATCTGGCTGCGGCGGAGCCAACCAGTCAAACCCCCTGAATCAGATCAATCAAGTCAACCAAGTTCTGAGGTAATTGTTGGCTCAATATGTTTTCAAGTTTTCAACACTATGTAGAGTTTGATATTCATGATATAAAAAATGCCTGCTTATACACAATCTCCTCACGCTATATCTCATACTTACATGCAAGTTTGAGTCTAATTAGCTTCACTTGTTTAATTAAAAACTAATGGAGTTAATTTCATTCAAGTTGTGTCAACTATGTAAATTAACCAATGTGAGAACTAGTGTAAGAAATAGTGTGCCAAGAAGCATTGCTCTTCATTATAACACTTAGGACTGTGAGATTGCCACCTGAAAACTGCATTTAAAGAGTGAAAAGAAGTGTCTGAGCCTTCCATTGTTGCAGGCAACATCCCAGGATGAAAGAAGGGAGAAAATGAAAGAGCGGCTCCGGGCCAACCCTAATAGAGGTAATCCCCCATCTATCGCAGATTTTGAACCACGCAATGCTCACCAGATGCCACTATCAGATTCAGAATCTGAGTAAATACTAGGTTGGATATGCTTCAAATCGAGAAAGCTCTGCAGTCATAAATGTCATATGGCCTGAAGCATAAGTTATCCATCCACCGAGGATCAAGTTTTATGATGTTGGAGCCATTCCAATTACAGTGACGGCCTTTTAAAAAAATAAAATTGATAATTAGATGAACTTAAATGTCTTGAGTTTCCTTTGTGTCTTCTCTTTTGGGAATATATTTGCAGGAACACTTTACTTTCGCTGAGCTTTTAGTGAAAATTAGTGTTTAATTTTCTTTGATAAAATAATAGATCATTTATTTTGACTTTGCTGCATGAAACATCATTATCTGTTTCGGGGCAATTCCCTTTTGTTCTATGTAAATTTATTCTACATACTAACCCAAAAACTAGCTGTTTCACCTGACCGAAAAAATAGTGAACAACGCTTGAAAAAGATTGTTGTTAATTACAATATTGGTTAAAATTTTTTCTGTTTAGAAGTATTTATGGTATCCTTTTCAATGGCAAAGTAGATAATTTTGAGATTTGAAAAATAGGATTTTTATTCTTATTTTTAGGTTAATTTATACTTTAAATCATTTAAACTTATCGCTTATTTTTATTTGAATGTTTTATTTTTTAATTAAAACTCAATTTCATTTATAATTTATAATATTGATGTGATATCCGACTTAACTCGGTTCAAATTTTGGACTTATAATTGTTATCTACAGAACGTGCAATTTGTTTAATATGTAAAATATTTCTTGAGATAGTGACCAAAGAAAATAGCATATCAATATCAACACATTAAGACAATGCTTGCACATCTGATAAAAAATGAATCAATATGGGACTGTTTGGAAACCTATTTTTTTATTTTTAAAAATTATTTTTTGAAAATAAAAAGATCTGTTTGGCAACCTGTTTTCAAAAATTATTTTCTAAAAGTGTAACTGAAAAATAGTTTTTAGAAAACAGTAAAATGTTATTTTCCCTTATTTTTGTATATAGTCGTTTTTAGATTTTTTTAAAAAAATAAGAAGAAAATTTATTTTCATTAATGATAAAATTATAAATAATATTAAATATATTTTTTTATCTTAAAAAATAAATAAAACATTTATTTTCAAAATTTACATCCAAACAAATTTTTTATTTTTTGATTCTTAAAAAATAGATTTTAGAAACAATTTTTAAAAATTATTTTCAAAAATAATAAAATAAAAACACCTGAAAACATTTCCAAATAAGCCTTATAACTTTCGGAACTACATTCAATTTAGTTTCAAAATTAAATAAAAAATATAATTCAGTCTATTTTTAACATACAATATGTTTGGCGCACAAAAAAGCTAGCTTTTAGCTTCTTGACTTAGTCAAACAGCTCTTTTATCCTATTTTAGAGGTGTTTGGCGCACTAGCTTTTTGA
>JANHAO010004042.1:0-24962 GCA_026873985.1 Saraca asoca
TTTTCCTTGATCCAAATGCATCTTCATTCTTCAAGTTTCCTTCTTCTTTTCAGCCCTTTTCATCATCCTGCATGAAAAATACAAATTGAGAGCAGTATCTAGAACAAAACATAAAACTAAAGCAAAAAAAAACAAACATTAAGAAAACATAAAATACTATTAACAAAATGAACTAAAGCCACCTTATTTTCATGCACTTTTTCCCATTTATCACTTGCTCATAGAACTCGCCCAGGTTGCTAACTGGGGATTTGTATAGGCTCCTAAATAGTTTTTCATCTCTATGGAGTCCCACCGAGACAACAGCCAGAATGGCCTCATCCAAGGGCTTCTCAACATTATTGACTTCGCGCCTGAAGCTAGCAATGTAATCTTTTAGCGCTTCCTGCTTGCCCTAGAAGATTGTAGCAAGGTGGCATGGAGGCATGAGTTACTTCCGCAATGCTCAATATTGATTAACAAACCATTCTTGACAGTCTTTCCAACTACTCATGCTGCGAGCTGGAAGGCTCCTGAACCACATTCAGAGAATTTCAACCAAGGTAGCGGGAAAGATATGACATCTAATTAAGGGGTTACAGGCTTGTAGATCCATCTGGATGTTGAACAAGTCCAGATGGTTATGCGGATCGTTGTCTCCATCATACAGTGGAATGGCTAGAACTTTAAGCTTGCACAAAAGGGGTTCCTCCATGATCTCTCTAGAGAAAGGGGTTTGCTCCCCAAAGTGACCTTGGTCATTTTGACAATGAGGATGCTCCTCTAGATGCCTAACCCTCTGAAGGAGGTCTTCCACCAAAACATCTAGGGCCCCCAGTCTTTGGCTAAAGACTTAGTGGTTTAGTTCACAGTTCTAGCCATATGGATGGCAATGGGAATTCTGCCCTTGGTTGGCCTCACCTGAATGTTCAATCTCAGGTACAGTGGCTTCAATCCACCCTTGCACGTTCTGGGCTCATACTTGCACCAGCATTGTGACTGTTTTAGTCAGCTCTCCTATCATATACTCAAGTTTCTCTTGGCATTGAAGCTAAGTCTGTGGTTCGTCAGCGCCGTTGGCGATGGGGACTGATTATGCTAAGCTGGCCAGAGGGATACCAGTAGCTGCTCTGATGACAGGAGCAGTTGACAAGTCCGTTGTCGAAACATGGCCATCTAGAGGATGGGGTTACACATTCAAGGCTCTGGTGACTCTTCCCTTAGCCATTGCAACGGAAATGAACCAGAATAGGCGAGATCCCTACAGAAGGCACCAAAATGTTGACATCAAATTTTGGTAATGATCCAAACTTCGGCCAACGGGGGAATTCTTCAGGATCTCTGACCTATAACTGGTTAAAATGCAGCGGGACTGGAAGGTAATCAAAGGAGAAGAAGGGAAGAGCAGAGGAGGAGGCACAAGATTTAATGTGGTTCAGTCAAATCTGGATATCACCAGACCCTATGTCCACGGTAGCATGTTATTGATACAGTATTTCTACAATATTATAATGTTTGATTTCTATTTTGGCAGAGTTTTGGTGTGTAATTCATCATCTATTGAGGCACTCCTTCCTCTTATTTATAGAGGAAAGAAGGTTACAATGGTAATTACATATGCAGTAAATCTATTACATTAACATTTATTATACAAGATAAAATATGCAGACTAAATCTTCTACTTTCGGCTGCTGCAAGCCGTCTTCTGCAGGCGGGACCCCATTTGTCCATTGGGGCAAGTCATGACTTAGTCTTTTGTCAGGCCTTCAGGTCGCAGGTTATGCTTCATCAGTCAAGACGCTTGCCCATTTGTGAGTAATGAAGCTGAGGTCGAGCTTGCTAAACAGCCCGTGAGCTTGAGCTGTAGAGATCACTTTGTGAAGCAACCTGATCATTTTCGTGGGCTGGTTCCTTTGCTGTTTTCGAGTTGCTTGAGGGTCCGTGTAGGACCAAATTTCACATATAACAAATGATTTACTAAATAACTTTATAGTTTGCATAACTTAGTAATATGAAGAATTTAAAAATAAAATTTTAACATAATTTTTTAATGAAATTTTAAAATATGAAAAATGTGAATCTTTTTTATAATTATGAATAAAGATTATTTAAAATTTAGTTGAATTTATATTTTTTGAAAATAAAAAAGTGAGGTAAACAAAGTAAATGAGCCAAGCTCAAATTTAGTCCATTTATAAATAAGCTAAACTTGAAATCAATTTCAAGCTCTCTTATTAAACAAGTCAAGCTCAAGTTCATTTGGTTACTAAATGAATGAACTAGAAATATTAAAGCTTGGCTCGCTCAGACATTTGGGCCCACAAATTTTCTAGCCTAGTGAGCTAAATGGAGATCATGCTGCCATATCGGCATTTCCATCTTCATTTAGACAGCAGTATATCAAATGGACTAAATTTGGTTCAATTTATGTATTAAGAAGTAAAAATTGAATAATGATTTAAAGGGAATGAAATATAATCGATTTGTAATTTAGGGAACAAAAATGTATTTATGCCTTTTTTTATAACATATTTTCTCTCTTTTGTTGTTTAGAAGAAAAGAAATTAAGAAGAAAGAAAAGAGAAAGAAAATTAATTTTTTTTATTTGAATAGAGAAGTGAGACAAAAGAAAACAATATATTCACAATTGATAATTTTATCCTTTAGAATTATTTAATATTTGCCTATATTTATATTTGCAACCATAAATAAGCATATTGGACACACCCTTAAAAAAATTGTATTGATATGTAACCTTACAATTTTTTCATTAAAAGTAATTTCTTATATAAAATCTTATATCTTTTGCATTAAAATATTGCAACTTGTTCATAGAAACCAATTTTTTTTTTAAAATCCTTTTGTTGCAATTTTGAATATTGAGCTATAACTTTTTATGTATTTACTACACGTAAAATCCATACACTGCAAGATTTTATATAAAAAGTTACAATTTTATGACTCTTACATTAAACTTTCATAAAAATTTGAAAATTTCTCAAGAAATCATATTGTAGCTGTTATGACCAAAAATCGATCTCGACCAAGAAGGTTGAAGGCTCGGCAGAAGTTAAGTCTAAAAGACATTCAGCTTGCTGAGGATAAGAGTGTGAGGTCATGACTCGTGCGCTTGGTAGTTCATTCTCACGTGAGCTCGCTTTGGTGAGGGCAGGCCTGTCCTTGCGACAGCAATAAATGAAAACTCGCAAAAAGGAGGCATAGCATTGGCTAGAAGTTCCGCGAGATGGAACTCCAGACAGGCTTGTGTCAAGTTTGAATTCTAGCTGACCAGAAGGGCCCACCTTACAGAAAGCAGCTTGCAGCAGTCAGATTGTAGGAGTTTCTTCTATCTTTTACATTTATTTCTTGATGTAACAGAATTGTAACTTGTAATCATTGCATGTAACCTTTCTTCCTCTATAAATAGAAAATAGGATATTATTGTAAGGAGGAGGAGGGGAGGCTAAAATAGCTTAGCCAAAGCTCTATAAACTTTTCTTTGAAACTAATAAAACTTTGCTGTGGATGTAGGGTCCGGTGCTATCTAGATTTAGCCAAACCATGTTAAAATACTATTTGCAATTGCCATCCTTCCTCTCCACCATCTTCGTTTCTTGTCTTGTTAACCAAAAAATAGTTTGGGGTTTAAGAATTGATCTCAGTTGATTAGAGTTTGGCCCTGAACCAGATTCCACCGTCAACAGTAGCAAAACCCATATATCAATAAATATATACTAATTTTATCATTTATTCTTTTTGTAAATGATTCATGATATCATTTCATTCACTTGGGTTCTCTCCTTTTTTTTTGCACATACATTCTATACAATATATTTTTGTATCAATATATTCTATCTTCAATTTTTGTCTCTTTGATATTTCTACTAGAATTCAGTTCTTATCTATTTAATTCTATAATAATATGAAATTGTTATCAATTATCATAATTTTATATATTGTAATTTTCTTTTTAATTATATATTTATTATATATATAATTAATTAATAAGAATGTCACTAAGATAAGCATTGTTGTTGATGGCAAACCTGATTACAATGTGTTAGTGGAGATAGTTTTTGTGGTAGAAAGCTAGAGGAAAGGAACATAAGGTAGCAAAAATAGGTAAATTTAGAGACCAAAATATCACTTTTCTTTCCCTTTTCTTTTGGGTAAATGAATGAAGGAAAAACTACACATTAATTATTAGAAAGAAATATTAGTAATGAAGTTATATTATGGACTTACTTGTAATGTGTCCAAAGTTAAGAATTTTATAATATATAAATAAAGTTAGGTTTATGTCCAATATATCGATTCAATCTTATTTCATTTTATTATAATATCATAGTTTTCTCCTTAATTCTGTTTAGCCTCTCTTTGACTCCTTCTCCTCTAAATTCTAATAATTTTCTCAATATGGTATTAAAGTAGTATCATCCATCTTGAGACCTTGTGAGTTATACCACTTCTGGTAGCCTCAAAGAGGTTAAATTGTTGATATAAAATTGATATTTATTTTTGCTTTGTTAGAGTGAATTATTTGATTTTGTAAAAAAGAAAAAAATAGTTCAGAGTTGCTATTATGTTTTTAAGTTAATTTCTTTTTATTGTTAGCATTGTTAGTGAAAAAAAAACTAGGAAAATAGGATTACAAGTACAAGGATGGTTGAGCCCTTATATCCCTAATCCCCATTTAGGGTTCATAATTTTGTTTAATTTCTTTTGAATCTTAGATTTTACTTCATTAGTTCATAGTCTTGTATAATTGCCTTGGAATCTCTAGTTTAGTGATGAGTAATCTGACAAATCTACATCCAAACCTTTTGCATGAAATTGCCAAGCAATTATTTATTTCCAAAGATTATATAGGATTGTTAGCTTTCAAAGTAGTTTGTAGTTCGTGGCTATCAGTCTGAATTGAAGTCAAGAAAAAGAAAAGACAATTACAATAAGAAATTGTGTGGTTGATGCTCACTAAAAACAAAGATTGCGAAAGGCATGGCCTCTTCAACATCTCCAAATATTTAATAGAATTTGTCAAGTTTGAGTACTCTTGATGGGCTAGCACTAGACATTGAATTCCTTATATACATATTAAAAGAAAGCTTAACTGCAAATACATCAACACATGTTAGTGATTTCATTGTGTTTATTCTTTGTGGCAAGGGCATGTTATATGTTGCTAGACTAAAAGATAGTGCTTGGATCATGATACGTGATGAACCAACAAATTTTGCTGATGCTTTGTTTTATAATAATAAGATTTACAGTGCTGACTAGGTTGGTAACATTTGGAAGTGGTTCTTGCTACAACTTTGACAAATTAAAAATAAGTATTATTTATCCTTTTCAACTCATTTTTTGGTGGATTTTGACAATTTGTGGTGTAATTTTTTATTGGATAACCTTTAGATTGTGCAGTTTTGATTGATTTAACTATTAGGTTGTGTGGTTTGTTGGTTGTTTTAGCTAAATTGTTGTTGTTGTAGTATGGGCATCTCTACTTTCATGATTTTAAAATTGTTTAATGTCATATGTTTTTGGTCTAATTAAATTTGTGTAAGCTGGTTTTGTAGTTTGTGCAAGCTATTTTGGTATTTTTGAAAATTTGTGACATAGTTTTGATATGGTGCAACATAAGTTGCTTTTATTTTGCTACAATTTAGTTGATTTTAAAGTAACTGAAGCACATTTAGTGTTTACACATTTAGGCAATTTTAGTTTTGGTGTCTTCAAATGGTTTGAAGTAATGTTTGGTGAATTGTGGTGTCATCATGTGATTTGAAACACTATGTGATGTGATTTGTGTTTGCACAAATCTAATTAGGAAAGATTATCCTTAATATGAAGTGGTTTGAACCACTAATTTAGTTGTGTGAGTTGCTTTAATATCTTCAAATTGGCTTTAATGAATACAACTTGGAAGTAACAAAGTTTATAATAGTATTTGTGATTTTGGCATAATTCCAACCACAGGTGTTAGTAATTTTGAGGACTAGTTAAGAAGTTTAGGGAGCAGTTCAAGGAAAGCTAGTAGAAAACTTTTGAAAGCTGTGTCATTTGAGCCAAGGAGAACGGTTAAAGAAAGGTCAAGGAAGCAATCAGAGGTGGTTGGCTGAAGACTTCTATGAGTTGTATCTATTGAAGTTTTAACTTTATTTTTCAGGGTTTGAGTGTTGCCATTCAAAGGGAGTTGTTCATATGTTATGTTTGTTGTTAGTTGTTTATGGAATTTGAAGTTTAAGTTTTCTTTATAGTTATTTTTATTGTGTTTTATCTTTTATGGAACATGCTTAAGATTTGTATGCTTCAGCTTAAGAGAGAGTGCTAGAAAGTAATACTAGTAATTAGGTTATCAAGTTATATTATGGGCTTAAGTTATGTTATGAGCTTGTTTGTAATGCACCCAAAGTTAAGGGTTTTATAGTCTTTATGTTTCTTAGGTGCTCTACATAATTAGATCATTATGTTTATGTCTAATGTGTTAATTCATTCTCATTTCATTCTATTATAATTTCATAGTTCTCTCCTTAATTTCTCTTTAGCCTTTTTCTACTCCTTCTCTTCTAAACTCTAATTATTTTCTCAAAACTAATAATATGAAGGGTATTGACCCCAATTACATCACCAAGCATTAAATTGCTTATCTCAACTAGAGGAGTACTTAAGGGAAAAGGCCTAGATCATGTGACAAACTATAAAATGCCAACTAGTTAGCACATTTGTTCCCTTCATCAAAATTATGCACTATAATTACTTGTCAAGTTTTATTCAACATTTTCCAGCACGTGTAAAGTAGAGTCCAATATTTCATGACAATTGGTTTGTCATTATTTAACAAACCAACCAACACTTTGGAATTAGATTCCAGAATAACTTGCTTAAAGTCCATATCCCAAGCTATCTTTAAACTATGAAATGCACCCTATACCTCAATTAGAAAAAGACTTATAAATTGCCAAACTACAAATAAAACTACTAATCTATCTCCTTTCATCATTACGAATAATTTCACCACAACCCAAAATACTCAAATTCTTCTTAGAAGCACTATCAATATTGTTGATGGCAAGATCTGGTCAATAGGCATGCGTCTGATATCACCCCAAACTACAAGCTAAAGACGTGAGTTAATGGAATAGAAAGAGGAAAGATAAGAGGAAGAACAACAAACACCAAAAGCTTTTATCATGGTTCGGCTAAAGTCGATTCGACCCTTATGTCCACGGTGAGTTGTATTAGCTTTATATGATGGTTTTTCCATGTGAATCAATAGAGATACAGTTTCAGTGCTTTCTCATTATGTTTGTTCACTATTTTGACAGAGTGTCTATATGCAATTTTTCACTATCATCTCTTACAATGGTCTTCCCCCTATTTATAAAAGAGGGAAGAGTTACAAGTGTAATTTGGCAAATAACAAAATGATTATCTTTACCGCATCAGGCAATAAATGTTAGGCATTAGATAGTAAATGTTGGGCAACCTGGACTCGCATTGGGCAATTTGCTGGCTAGAGGGGTTGATTTTGTCACTGGATCCATCTAGAGTAAATCTGCTAAAAGATGGTCTGAGCACTATGTTCGGTTCAGTGAGCTGGTGCCTTTCCTAGCAAGTCAGGTTCTTGCTTCGACCTCGAACTGTGCTCTAAGTCCATGACTAGTGAGCTAAGACCCCTGCTAAGCAACCTTAATTGTTAGGTAATTTGGGCCCCCTTTTAACTGGGCTCAACTTCTTATTAGGCTTTGGCCAGTCTGTTATGCGTTATTTGGAAAATACCCATAACATCAAGCCCCCCCAGCTCTCGGTTCGCTTTGCGGACTAGGAATTGTAGTCTGCTGGTAAAGTCTTTACTCGTAGTCTATAACATTGTCAAGTCTTCCACCTACAGTTCATCATTCAGTCAAAAATCTTTGCTCATAGCCTGCCGTGTTGCCATTTCAGGCCTTAGTCTTTCACTTCATCTATATCATGCCTTGCCACCTATCATGGATGTCTTCCAGCTGTTGGCGTGATAGTCTTGCTTTGTTATCGATCATTTGATTTGGCACAATTAGATATCCTTTGGACTCTTTGGTAAAGTCAGGCTCGTCTATATAAGGTGTAGGAAGTCTTCTTCCTTTCTTCACAAAGTAACCAGATGGGTGCATTGAATAAACCCCTCATATTTCTGAAGCTCTAGCCTTTGTTTACGTGCATTGAGGCATGTATGGTATGTTGTATGAGACTGCGAGGTGTGAATGGCCGGCTGCACAGGGTTCCTGTGGGGTATTCTTCCCCGAGAACTTTGGGAACTTGCCCGTAACCTCTTCCTAGTGCTAACAAGTTTAGCTCCCCTTTTTTTGCTCTTTTATCCTCTGGTAAGCTAATTGCTTGGCTTCCGGCTATGACTAGGAGTTGCAAGGCCGAGGGAGGAGCTTCCAGTTTTAGAGGTAGACTAGGCAAAGGAACTAGAACTGTTTAGTTTGTTTGCTAGCCTTGCGACTTGTTGTGGCTCAACTCTTTCAACCGGGTTCTTTTGCCTTCTTATCTAATGGTACTATGTGTCTCTAGGCCTCTAAGGAACTTAATGAAATAGAATGATGCTTTCCTTACTTGGGAGCACTAGGGAAAACTTGTGCAGCCACTCTGCTTGCCTCCAATGCTGTTTCTCCCGCTCTAAGCACCTCAGGGGATGCTCGATTTGGATAAGCTATCAGCTCGGGTGAAGGAGAAGTTGAAGCAGTTCCTCTTGCGTATCATGGCTGCAAGCTCGCGAGCATTTAGCTTTTCCTTAGTCAACTGTAGGCTTGTTTCATTTTGTATTCTTGATCCTTTATGTAATTTTACCTCGTCGAAAGAGGTTTTGTAATGAAATTTTGTCTTTTATTGTTCTTCCCGAGTATGCCACAATAGTGATTTAGCAGGTCGCAGCTGGCAACATTAGTTTTTGCAAATCATAACTTGATAATCATCAAATTAAATAAGTGTTCACTAAGTCAATCAACTTCAATTAACATTAATTGAACTAATGTGAAGGGACTCTAGTCAATAAATTATGACTTAAAAGGATATATACCATATTGGATGACCAATCAATCATATTAGTTCATTTCAGTTGGCAATGAAATTGAGCACTGAAGTACCTTTGTTGACTATGAGTCCAAGCACCAAAGTGCTTAAGCACCTTCACTGGTGCAAGATGAGGTATCCATGTAGGTTGCATAGACGCATCTTAGCTCACGCAAGAGTTTGGTGCCTAAACACTTCTTAGACGTGAGGTCTTGATAGGCTGTATGGAAGCGCCTTGATCCACATAAGAGTTTGGTGCTGATGGCACTTCTTGGACATGGTTCCAGTGTTGTCCGTACAAGAGTTTAGTACTGAAGGCACTTCTTGGATACAACCCACACAAGAGTTTGGTGTGTGGCTAACACTTCTTGGACACGGGGTCTTGGATTTATCCACACAAGAGTTTAGTGCTTGAGGCACTTCTTAGACGTGGCCTACGCAAAAGTTTGGTGCATGGCTAGCACTTCTTGGATGTGAGGTCTTGGAGTTATCCGCGCAAGAGTTTGGTACTCGAGGCACTTCTTGGACACGACCAGTGTAATAGTTTGGTGCATGGCTAGCACTTCCTGGATGCGAGGTCTTGAAATTGTCCATGAAAGAGTTTGGTGCTTGCGGCACCTCTTGGACGCAGCTTGCTCAAGAGTTTGGTGCATGGCTAGCACTTCTCAGACATAAGGTCTCAAAATTGTCTACGCAAGAGTCTGGTGCTCGAGACACTTCTTGGACGTAGCTCGTGCAAGAGTTTGGTGCGTAAAGCACTTCTTGGGCATGAGGTCTTGAAGTTGGGAGTCATGATCTGCCACTTGAGATCTAAAATTCCATGAGTCATTTGGCACACTTCTGCTTGCTCTGTAGGTGACTCTTCAATTTCCCACAACTAGGCTGTCATGATTACTCCTACTTTCAGTACGTGTGCACATCGTGTTACTATCAACTAACTATTGGCACTTACCAAACCATTAGATCGTGGGTAGTTGATTGGTTCCCAGATCCAACAACGACATCGCATGCCTTATAAATTGAGTGGACTTTTCTCTCCCTCTTATTTGTTGTTTGAAACTTGAAGCTCTCGAACTATTCCTGCTCGTTTTCTCTGCTAGCTATTGCAATCACTCTTTGTCATCTACTACCGTTGGCATTGTTGATTCCCTGATTACTGCTCGGAGTCCTGTTCACTGGAAAGCTTCTTCACGTGTAGTTTTGGACTTTCTATTCCAGTCAGCCATGGTGAGTCTTTCTTTATTTTGCAATTTTTGGATTTCTCTGTTCCATGGTCTGTGTGAGGCTTATTTGCCATTATTTGAGGAATGAGAGCACTGGTTGAGGTTAACTACTTGCGTATTTTCTTTTCTACCTGGTTCGTTTCATTCAATTGATTCTGTTAGTAGACTCTAGGTTTTTTTATTATCTTTTCGAGTCTTGTATTTGTTATTCAGATTTTATGGTTCAATCGTTGAGTTTTCTTTGTCTATTGGAGTCTGAGTTATAGATGTGGTGATTTGAGGTGTGCATGGCCTGTCGCATAGGAAGCTATTAGCTTTAGCTTTTGGTAGGGTCTACTTGTAGCAACCTTACTAGTCTTTTTCCTTTGTGTAGATGGGCATAGGTCATGGACGCTGCCATCACCAAAATAAGGATGAAGATGATGAACCTAACTCCCCATCTCAGAGCATTGAGCTGGTGTGACATCTTGATGAAGCAACATTGAGGAATGGTGAAGTCGCTAGGGACTTTACCGCTCGTCCAGACCCCATTAGGGGCCAAGAGGCCATTACAGGTTCGTAACCTTCTGATTATCATGTGTTTAGTCTGCACATTCCATTTGTCTATTTCCACAAGCTTTAGACCATAATCTGGACATATCGGTTCCCCAAGGGATGTAGCCTTGTGATACCTTCCCCGGATGACTACGCTCCCTATCCACCTCGGGGGTTCATCATTGTTAGCTTCTCGTACCTCGTTGCAAGACTTAAGTTTCTGATGCACCCTTTTAATGTCAATTTTCTAAACAAAGTGAGACTTAGCCCGACTTAGCTTATTCCAAATTTTTATACCCAACTCATCTCTTTGGCGCTAATTTACCTGGGCAATGGTCTTCCACTACCATTAACTGAGGTCCTATGTTACTTGTATAGCCTTGGATGTACAAGCACATCAGATGGGCTTTATTACCTCTCAGCTTGGCCGATGGTGTATAAGAAGATCTTGTCGCAAGGGGACACTAAAAGGAAGTCTAATGTAGGGCATTATAAAACCCATTGGTTTTATATCTCATGCCCCTCCCTGAATGATCTCAAAAATTTTAGATTTGTCCTTACTCCTAGTGAGTGAACTAAAGATGTGTGAGTTTAATTATTTGTTCACATTTGCTTATAATTCTAACTTTTGTCTCATTTTGCAAACGGGAATGGCCAAAAGCTAACTCTTCGAGCTAAGGAACTAGGAGTCTTGGATTGGTTCACTACCTTGAACGATCTCTAAAATGACTTCCATTTTGACAAGAACCTCATTTGCTTCCACAAGCTTGCTCTGGCCTGAGGCATCGAGCTCACCAGAGAGATAGGAATTCGTTAGGCAATAAAGGTTGGTCTAGCCAATTTCAAGGACTACAAGAAGATCATGGATCCTATTCTTAGGATGCCACCATCTGATAACGAGGAGATCTCATTGGCTCCTGATGCGATCATAGCCCCCACTATTGAAAGTCAACCCTTGGCTTCGATGATAGCTCCTTCACAAAGGCCAGTTCCTACTCCTCAACTTGAGGCGATAGCCACAATCGAGGTCGCCACCCCTCCTGAGCTTTCTGCTAAAAGACAAAGGGTAGATAAGGGAAAAAAGAAGGTTGTTGCTCGTAAACGTACTGTAACAAAGGCCAAAGTTATAGTGCCACCTGCCAAACCTAGCTCTAAGATAGAGAAGTATATGGATGTCCTCATAGATAACATTAATACAATCCTGGGAGCTCACAACAAGATCTAGGTGTTGGAGTCTGAAGAGTTCTCCCTTGGAAGATTGGTGGGCTATGTAGCTCGTCATGGCTTGGTGGTAAGTTAGGTCTTTTTATTTTGGTTCTCCTACTTACTTTGTAATCTAACTTGGCTCTCATTTTTCAGAATTTGCTAACGATGATGAAAATGGACAAAGCATTCCAAGCCCATGATGAGAAGAAGAAGGGCCTCATGGATAAACTAGCTGTTACCTCCGTTAAGGTGCTAGAATTGAAGGAGAAGGTCAAGAATGCTGAGGCTACCTTATCTTATGTAGAAGTGGATCATAAGGCCATCACGGTGAATCTCGGCATAGCAACGAATGACCTGGCCAAAGTGAAGATTAATATGGACTTATCTGTCTATCAAGTCGAGTGAACAGCAAGACTAGTTAAGGTTACAGAACAGTGGGCTAAGTCAGTAGAACAGCGAGCCAAGGAGGTGGAGCAATGAGCCGGGACTGCTGAGAAAGAGCTGGAGGTGATCAAGAGGGAAGTTGCTTTCACAAAGGAGGAAGTTGCTAAAGTCAAGGTTGAGATTGCCTTACTAATAAATAAGGCAGAGACCAAGACTTGCGCTGCCTTCTTTTATACCTTATGGGAGCGACACCCGAAATTGGATTTCTCCTTTTTTGACTAGCAGGCTCTTGAGGCTATCGAATGCTTCAAGAAAAGGGCTGCTAGGACTAGCTCTTCTAAGAAGGGAGCAAGCTCTAGCGCTGAGGTTACTCCCGCTAAAGGTACTACCTAAAGGGGGAGTGACTCTTAGGTCATTGAAGTTATTGGTGCTCTAGTGGTGAATGTCTCTGGCGCTCCTCCTCCTAGTTCTCAGCCTCAAGAGGTCTAACTCTTGAAGCTGCAGCTTCTTAGTCCACGAGCTTTGTAGTTTTATGCTCTTTTTAAACTTTGTAATGAATTTTTAAACTTTGTATGGATTAATTCTGTTGAAGTAAGGACTAAATGAATTCTTATTTGCATCTACTCATTTCCCATGATCGAACACAAAACTTGAATTTTTGTGTAAGGATGAAAATTTGATGAACTGCTTTAACTGATACTCCTCATATAATATGCCATTTTTTATGCAGGATTTTATTAAGACTTTTATTTTATATACATAAAAATTCAAAGAATTACATGAATGTTTACATTTACTAAGTAATTTTTTTTTTACAAATATTAGGGGGCTTTATTGATAATAATGGCAAAGATGTTTGGCCTTCCAGGCTTAAGGAAACTCTTTCCCTTCCATATCTGCCAAATGATAAGCTCTATTGCCAATAACTTTCTTAATAAGGTATGGGCCTTCCTAATTTGGCCCCAAGGTCCCTTCACTGGCTTTATGTGCTTCCTGTAGGACAAGATGCAAAACAAGATCATTAGGCTTATAGCTGTGAGTCTCCACCTTTTAGTTATAGTATCTCATGACTCACTGATGGTAGGTCATGATCTTGAAGCTAGCTCTTTCCCTCGTCTCTTCTGCAAGATCTAGATTTGCGACGAGAGTTGATTGTTGTTTTTTGGATTAAAGGTAATTTTTCACTGAGATGCTATTTCAAGTTCCATAGGGATCATCACTTCGCACCTATATACCATCAAGAAAGGGGTTCCTCCCGTGGCATTGCACACTGTGGTTCTGTAAGCCCACAGTACCTTTGTCAATTCGTTTACCTGTGCTCCCTTCTTAGCCTCCAACTTTGACTTCAAGATTCATTTGATGATCTTGTTAATGGCTTCAACTTGCACATTGGCCTGCTGATGATCTACGACTGAGAAGCTTTCTGTGATTTTGAGGTTATTGTAGAACTTGATGAACTATTCACTATTAAGTTAGGTTCCGTTATCAGTCACAATCTACTAAGGGACTCCAAATCTGCAAATAATGTTGCTCCACATGAATCTTTCGATCTTTGTAGATGAGTTCTCAGTGAGTTCTTTTGCCTCTACCCATTTAGTAAAGTAATCTATAGCCACTACCGCATGTTTGCAATTACCACAAGCTATTGGGAGTGGTCTAATTAGGTCCATGCCTTAGATCATGAAGGGCCATGGACTAACCATCTGCCATAGGTAGGCTGGCAGAGCTCGCAGGATCTTGGCAAACCTTTGACATTTATCACACTTCCTGATGAGGTCGTCAGCGTCCTACTTCATCGTAGTCTAGTAGAACCTTTGTTAGAGAGCCTTTTGAGCTAAAGATAGCCCTCTAGCGTGGTTTCCACAATGGCCTGCATGGATTTCCTCCAGAACAGTGTCATAGTTATTGCCATCAATGCATCTTAAAAGTAGGGTCATGAACCCTCTATATAGCACGTCATCATAGATGCAATATCTGACTACCTGAGCTTGCAATCATCGCACCTCGAGCCTATCTTCTGGTAGCTTGCCATCTTGTAGATAATCCAAGATCGAATTCTTCCAAGAGCCTGATGCTTTGGCAATTGTCATTACAACATTCTTCTGCTCAATGCTCAGGGATAAAAGAACTTCAACTAGGAGTGCCCCCAAGAAGTCAACATCTTCAGTCATAGCCAGGCAAGCTAAGGCATCAATGTGTACGTTTGAGCCCACGGTATTTGGTTGACTTCATATTGTTGAAAGGAACTTAGTGATTCTTGGACTTTTTGGAGATAACTAGCCATCTTTGACCCTTGGGTCTAGTATTTGCCTCTCATATGATAGCGAACGAGCTGTGAGTCACTGAAGATCCTCATCCTTTCAGCTTACACCTCCTTGGCCAATCACAACCTGACTAACAACACTTCATACTTAACCTTGTTGTTAGTAGCTTGGAAACCAAACCTCAAAGCATAGAGGATCTTATGTCCTTTTGGGCTAATGAAAAGCACCCCTAGTCTAGCCTTTTGATTGCTTGGTGACCCGTCAATGTATAGCTCCCACCACAGAGCCTCTAAAGTTTCTACCTCCTTTTGCATGGGCCCCGTGAATTCCATAATGAAGTTAGCCAGAGCCTACCTTTTGATTGATGATCTGGGCTTGTATTCAATATCAAATTAGGCAAGCTCGATTGCCCATTTGAGCAACTGACCTGAAGCATCTGCCTTTTGCAAGACTTGCCTAAGTGGGAACTACGTGAGAACCCTTATGTTGTGGGCTTGGAAGTAGGGTCACAGCTTCTTTGATGCGATAACCAGGCAGTAGGCGAGCTTCTCCATAGATGAGTACCTTGTCTCGGCGTCTAGTAGTCTTTTGCTCATATAATAGATAGGGAACTAAGCTTCTCCCTCTTCTTGCATAAAGGCTATGCTAAGGGTGTGTTAGGACACTCCCAAGTATACAATCAGCTTCTCGCCCTCCTTTGGCTTAGATAGGAATGGAGTTTATTCGAGATACTGTTTAAGTTCTTAGAAGGCAAACTCACATTCTTGCATCCATTCAAACTTCTTTGCCTTCTTTAGAATATTGAAGAAGGGGACATATTTATTTATTGCCTTTAAGATGAATTTGTTGAGTGCCATAACTTGGTCGTTCAAGCTTTGCATGTATTTGGCTCTAGTAGAGGATCACATGTCGAGAAGAGCTTTAATCTTTTCCACATTTGCTTCAATCCCTTTACTATTCACCATGAAGTTGAGAAACTTTCCTGAAGCAACTCCAAATGCGCACTTATGCGGGTTTAGCTTCATTTGGTACCTCCTCAGGATATGGAACATTTCATCTAGATCACAGACATGGCTGGCGAGCTGTCTGGACTTCACTAACATGTTGTCCATGTACATCTCCATTGTTTTGCTGATTTGATCTTGGAACATCATGTTCACCAATCGTTGATAAGTCACCCCCACATTTTTAAGCCCAAAGGGCATTACCTTAAAGCAATATAGCCCATGATCGATGATGAACAAGGTGTGCTCTTCATCCTGCATGGCCATTGGGATCTGATTATATCCTGAATAAGCGTCTATGAAGCTGAGGAGTTCATGTCCGCTATTGCATCCACGAGTTGGTCGATTCTCGACAAAGGGAAGCTATCTTTCAGACACACTTTATTTAGGTCAATGAAATTAATGCACGTCCTTCACTTTCCATTTTTGTTTTTCATGAGGATAGGGTTGGCCACCCAAGTGGGGTAATGGGCTTCTCAGATAAACTTATTCACCAACAGTTTATCCACCTCTTCCATTAGCATAGTAAAGTGCTTGGCTGTCATTGGTCTTCTCTTTTGACAAATTGGCTTGTGCCAGGGGTCGATATTAAGCCTGTGCAACATGACCCAAGTATCAATGCCCAGCATATCTTCATGGCTCTAGGCAAAGAAATCCAGATTGGCCTTGAGAAACTTGACTAATTGCGCTTTCACATCAGGTGGCAAGCTCTTCCCTAACTTAAGGCATCTTTTTGCATCCACTTAATTAACCTTCACCTTTTCAAGCTCTTCAATAGGACCAATAGCTCATTTAGTATCCACCTTGCGGGGGTCGAGGTCCTAACTAACCCCCTTGGAGCTCATAGCTCGGGGTTCTCCTCCAGATACTTCGTGTATCTTTTTTTCTTGTGCCCCAAGTTTGACTACATTTTCGTAGCAGTGTCGTACTATTTGCTGCTTTACCTACACACATCCGATTTCATTTAGGGTTAGGAATTTAATGGTGAGCATCTGAATAGACATGACCATATCAAGGTCATTCATTAAGGTTCCCCCCAGCATCACATTATAAGCCGAGGGGCAGTCTATAATCAAGAAATCTGTCATAATAGTTCCTTAATGGTCTAGGTCTCTTAGGGTGAGCAGGAGCTTAATCTGTCCCACTGGCACTATTCCATCTCCTGTAAAGCAGTAGAGGGGCTCAGGGGAAGGATTTAACTAGCTTGTGCTCACACCCATCTGGTCGAAACATCCTTTGTACATTACGTTGACAGAGCTGCTAATATCAACCATTATCCTCCTCACATCAGCATTGCCAATTTTGGCTCAAATGACTTATCGCATCATTGTGAGGAGCATGAATCCCTTGTGCATCTTCTTCCATAAACGTGATGCTATCCGAGGCTACTTGAGCTTTCTTCGCAAGCCTTTCACATTCCACATGACTTGCGAGTAGGACGTGGCCCGTTACTCGCATGTAGCGATCACGTGATCTATTTGAGATGCCAGCGATGTGAGGTCTACTATGAATAGTAAATATGGTCCTTATTGAAGGTGTTCCCTCATGCTCTAGGGTCTACCAATGTTGATACTATGCTAGTTGCTAAGGATGCGAGGGTCATCCTTCAAGTGACCTCTCTTGATAAGGTCTTTAATGGTGTCTTTTAGCACCTAATAGTCTAAGGTATTGTGCCCAACTTCCTCGTGGTAGGCACAAAACTTGCTTTGATCTCTCCGCTCGAGGGGAGCTTTTAGGGGTCTTGGTCTCCCAAAGTCTTTGTTGTCCCTCTCGGTCGTGAAGATCCTATTTGGAGCATCTGATAAGATTATATAACTGTCATGGCGACCTTCGCACTATGGCTGTCCATTTCTGGCCTTTTTCGTGGCTTGACCTCTAGAGCTATCCTTCTGGCTCTCTCTATTGTTACTGCTACCAGCTCTCTTCTTGCCCCGATTGGAGCCACTTGCCTCCTCTTTTCGGTTGGGTTTCTTTAGGCTAAAGGTTTCTCTCCACCGAATCTCTTTGGCGGCACATTCATAGAACTCACCCAAACTCTTCACTGAAGACTTATATATGTCCTCGTACAACTTCCCATCCTTGCAAAGTTCACCTAAGATAGCTATGAGAATACTCTCATCCAACGGGTTTTCCATGTTACTGACCTCACGTCAGAATCGAGCAATGTAGTCTTTAGGTGATTAATTTTTTCATTGAAAGACCATCGCTAGGTGGCAAGACGGGGCAAGTAGTTTCTTCAGTGCCTTGTTTCGGCTGAGGAATCTTGCTTGGCATTCCTCCCAACTACGAATGTTATAAGCTAGGAGACTCTTAAGCCACGTTTGTGGTATCTCTCCAAGAGTAACAGGAAAGACTCGGCACTTTACCAACAAACTGGAGGTCTGGAGGTCCATTTGGATATTGAATGTATCCAAGTGGCTATATGGGTCACTATCCCCATTATACAGCGGGATATTTGGGACCTTGAACCTACAAGGAAGAGGTTCTATTTCGATTTCTTTAGTAAATGGTATCCTTTCCTTGTAAGAGTCTTGGCTACTTTGGGCCACATGTCATTTTTTTAGTTGCTTCACCCTCTGAAGCAATTCTTCAATCACTGGGTCTTGAGTTTCGGATCAATGACTGGTGGTCTATTGGCTCCTATCATCTTGCTGATTGCAAGAATGGCAGTCCAAGGTTTTATGCCTCCAGTTGTGTTTGTGGCTAGATAAGTAGCAGCCTAACCTATGCCTATGGTCAGTCTCATTAGAGCTTTCTTCTTGGTGTGAGCTCTTATGCCATGAACCGTCTCTTTCATCTTTATGAACTCGGTGAATCTTTAACCTCAGTTGGGAGTTAGACGCGTGGATTAAATTGGTTCACTGACGTTTGACTCTAACGGGCTCTTCATGTTGAGGCCCTGGCCGCTAGGGTCCTCCTTCTGGCATAATGACTCAAACTTGTCTCTATACGCCCTAAGTTTGTGCCTAGGCCAATGCTTTAACCATGCCTACCAACTCCCTCACAGTATTTTCAAGAGCTTCCTGGCATTGGTACCAAGTTTGAGCTCCGTTAACTTCAAGAGTGACAGGTTAGTGTGGAATGGAAGGTGCCATGCCAACTACAACACTTGTTGTGGGGGTAGTAGAGTTCCATTACGGCTGTGCCTAATCTTTAAGCTAGCCAGCGATGGCTTTTGTGCTTCTAGTGGCTTTTCCTCTTGCCATTGTAGTTAAAACAGTTTGTCAAAGATGAAGAGAACGTAGGGGGGCCCTCTTTCTAGTGCCAAAATGTTGACAACTAAATTCGATCAATAGATATGAGTCTGATATCACCTCAAACTACAAGCTGAAGATGTGAGTTAATGGAATAGAAAAAGGAAAGAAAGGAGGAAGAACAACAAATACTAAAAGCTTTTATCATGGTTCGACTAAAGCCAATTCAGCCCCTACGTCCAAGGTAGATTATATTAGCTTTATGTGATGGTTTTTTTGTATGAATCAACGCAGATATAGTTTCAGTGCTTTCTCATTATGTTTGTTCACTATTTTGGCAGAGTGTTTGCATATAGTTTTTCATTATCCTCTCTTACAATAGTCTTCCCCCTATTTATAGAAGAAGGGAGGGTTACAAGTGTAATTTAGCAAATAACAAAATGATTATCTTCACCGCATTGGGCAATAAATGCTAGGCGTCAGATAATAAATGGTAGACAAATCAATGTCAGACTATTAGGGACTGATATGTCAGTTCTAGAGGCTGAGCTATCGGTTGGGAATGTGCTTCCCCAGTTGATGACTAGGCTTCTGTACTCATGCTCAGCTCGCTATCTTAGTAACCTGGGCTCACATTGGACAATCTACTAGCCAAAAGGGTTGATCTTGTTATTGGATCCGTCTAGAGTGAGTTTACAGAAAGATGGCTTGGGCACTGTGTTCCATTCAGCGAGCTAGCGCCCTTCCTAGCAAGCCGGGTTTTTGCTTCAACCTCAATCTGCACTCTAAGTCTGCGGCTGGTGAGCTAATACCCTGCTAAGTGACCTTAATTGTTAGATGATTTGGGCCCCCTTTTAGTTAGGCTCAACTTCTTATTAGGCCTTGGCCAATCTATTATGCATTGTCTGAAAAATACTCATAACAAATATTGACCTTGATCCATCCTTGTAAAGGCCAATGGATCTCCAAAGTAGTGTAACGCTTCTACTCCCTAACACTAGTCATAGTACTCTTAACCAATTCTACTTCCTTAGCATACTATAACTTGAACAGAGAAGGATTGGTAGAAAGGTCAAAATAAGGGTAAAAAATTCAAAAATTCCTCTGCCTTCAAAGAGTTGAAACACCAACTCCCCAAAACAAAAGCTAATCTATATTCATGCACCTCCTTAGCTCGCTAGATAAATTAAGATTAAACCAGTCCCAAACATCTAAAGTTAAAAATAAATTCCAATATTTGTTATTTAGCAAAGAAAAGTAGATCCATTTGGGTAACATATAGTCTCGCAAAGCATGTAAAATATCTTTAGGAAAATTATGATAGCCACTACAAACCAAAGATCCCAATCTATTTTTCTATCTTTCCACATTGGTAAGTAACCTGTTATTACAACACTTACCATATGAAAAATTTAATATGCTCCGACCCTTTTCAACTCCATATTTTCTTCCAAAATATCTTATCATTAAGCATATATTTCTAACTAAAAAAATAAGCCTACTTGACAAAGAATTCACCAGTTGCAGTACTATTCCAGTACAAATGATCAGGACCCAATTTAGAATTTGGAAGAGGCATAACAAAGAGCTATAATATAACTTTATTAGGAAGCCACTGTTTAAGCATGGATAAATCCTAGTGACCTTCCCTTGTAATATAATCAACAACATTTTAACCAATCATATTCTGAGGAATAGGACTTAAAGCTTGATTCCTTAATTAGAAATCACTAAGCTATTTGTTATTCTAGAAGGAAATTGATTAGCCATTACTTAAGCTCTTATCTAGACCTTTCATAAACACTAGCTAGATAGCACCTAAACTTTTTTAAAAAAATAAAAATAAAAAATGAGTCAATATTATTAAAGAGACCAATCTCCATTCCTCTTGTATTTACCCGTTAGAACTCTAACCTAAAGATTTGAGTTATCAGAGACCATCTTCTATTCAAGTTTCATTAGACAAGCATTTTTAATACTCTTTAGATTTCTAAATCCCAAGCCTCCATCCCTTTTTGGACTATATAGAACATTCTAGGGAATGATATGAATTTTTTTCTCATTTATTTCAACACCCCAGATAAATGCACATTGATATTTCTTAATTTCAGCAAGATTAATTATCGAAATAATAAAGACTTGCATAGTATATGTAGGGAGGGCCTTAAGGACTTGTTTCACTAACACAACTCTTCCCACCATTGACAAACATCTAGTTTTCCATCTTGCAAGTCTATATTGGACTCTTTTCCACCATATGAGAATATGTATTTTTGGTGACTCTTTTATGAATAAGAGGAACACTCAAATACATATCCAAATTAGCTATCATGGAGAAACCACACTTATTAATGATTTGCTACTTCACATCTCGATTAGCATTCCTAAAGAAAAAAGTGTTAGATTTTGCATGATTCACCCATTGACTGACATCTTGGAGAACTTATTAAGACAAGCCATGACTGTACCAATTTGATTAACAATGGCCTCCCTAAACAAAATAAAATCATTAACAAAAATTAAATGAGAGATTCTCAGGATATTCCTCCTAGCTTGCAACAAAATCCATTCCTTCTCATTCACAGCACCACATATTATATTAGACAATTTATCCATACACAAAACAAAAATATACAAAGAAAAAGGATCCCTTTGCCTCAAACCCTAGATGGGAACCTAGTTTTGCAACCATTTCATAAGACATTGAGAGTAGTAGAGGTAATATATCTCATAATCAAATCTATGTAACTTCTATTCATTTGCACTTCCAAAAGAATATCCCTGATAAAATCTTAATTTAAACAATCATACGCCTTCTCCAAATTAACCTTGATAACAAAGAAACCCCTCTTCTCTCTCATTTTTTTCATAGCGCAAATCATCTCCTATGCAATAACAATATTATTCTATATACATCTTTGAGGAACAAAACTAGTTTAGAAGGGAGAAATCAATTGAGGTAACAAGCTTTTGGGACAATTCACAATAATTTTTGTTGTGCATTTATACATTACATTGTAAAGTGAAATTGACCGAAATTGATTGACAAACTCTGATTTCTCAATCTTGGGTATTAGACTGATGGAAGTTTTATTGGCATCTGAAAGATCTCTCCCATCAAACATCTCTTTCATAAATTAGCAAACACTCCACCCACAATATGTCATTTCTTTTGATTAAAAAAAAAAAAAAGAAGCTACGTAACATCCTCCCCTAGGGCTTTAGTGCCACCTATTGAAAACATGGCCTTCCTCAGCTCCTCATTAGAAATGCATCTAATTAATTTTGTATTCTGATAAACATTCAAAGAAAGAAAGGTCGTTCTTGTGGGACACGAAATTCTATCCAATAAATCTTCCTAAAAATGACTTTTATAGAAATTGCAAATTAAGGCCATCAAATCTCCTTTACTTTTCACCCAATTACCATTCTAGTCACACAACATATTAATCTTGTTTCTGCTCCTTTGGGTAATGGTTATTGCATGATAATGTCATTTGTTTCTGTCACCCTAAACAAGCCAAGCAACTCCAGATTTTTTATGTCAAAAAATCTCTTCCTATTCAAGGTTTGAGCAAGATCACTCTATAGTCAGAATTCCAACTTTTGAAGAAATGGATTAGAACAATTCTCGAGATATCTGAATACCTGCAATTCCAACTTTTCTTTTCTTTTTGTTGTCATGCTTGTGGAGAAAATAATGTGGTGGCTCGATGGATTTTTTTTTTTTTTAACTCCTTTTCACTTTCCATTTTCCATCTTGCAACCAAACAATAGAAAATGAGATTTTAAACCTTTTTCTTTCCTTTTGTTGTCTTTCTTTTTGTTACTTTTCCTTCCTTTAATTGTCCGTCTTTTTGTTATCTATGGATTCGAACAAAACATAAAGAGACTAGTAGCTTTTTATTTTTGTTTCTATAAAAAAAGTATTTTTTTTTTTTAAAATAAGAAGTATCATCGAAAGGTAAATGACAACTCTAAAACCTGGATACCATGTCATTTGATCGTCAATACAATTCAAATGAACCGGTTGATTTTTTTTTTCCAATTTTTCTTCCATTTAGAAAAATAATATTGTTTTGTCTAATATTAAACATATATTAAAAACACAATGTTCATAACCTCATTCTTCACATACACAAGTCCCAAAATAAAATTAAAAAAAAAAACCTCAACTCAATATTAGTTTTTTGTTATAAGTTGAATTATGAACTTTTGAAAGCATGAAAACATTTGATATTGTTTAAGTTATTTCCATATTTATATCCATAAGTTTTATTTTATGTGATAATTTAACTTTTTTTATTATTTTTAATATATATTAAAATCTCAATCCAACTCCAATCAAACTATTAAACCTTGAACCGTTCTCTTTTCCAATTCAAAGACAAATCCAGTTTTAAAAGATTGATATTACCATAATAGCAAAAACAACAATTATTTTAAAAAAAAGGGAAAAAAATAACAATAAGAACAACAATAATAAGAGAGACTATGTTTGATGCCCTAGCAAATTCATTGTCAACATAAGCAATTTACAAATAAGGTATATACAGGTGTTTAAGGGGGACATGTAATGAAAGAATATGAGAATTCAATGAAATGGGGGTGAGCCACCTGATTAGAAGCTGGAAATTTGATCAGAACCAACATCAGATCCAATACCGGAAGTATCAAGTTGGAATGTAAATGATTCGGCTAACTTGACAGCATCTGAAATCCGAAGCCGAGTTCCTTGCTGCCCGACAACCATGGCCGCAACCCTAGCTGCTAATGTACCTATTCTTTTCAAATCTGATGTACCACTTAAGAGACCATAGAGAATGCCAGATGCATATGCATCTCCTGCACCACAAGTGTCTACTGGAATACATGGAGAAGGAGGGATATATACAGCTTCTCCTTTTACACCTATGTAAGAGCCTCTACGCCCATCAGTAACAGATACTAAAGGAACAAAATGACTCAAATATCTTGTAGCCAATACAGAACTTTCCCTGGGATCAAAATTACAGAGCGCTCTAGCTTCATCACTGTTTGCAAAGACGACATCTGCATAGTTCCCAACTATTTCCCTGACAAATGAACAAAATACAAATTATTGATAAACATAATTAAGCAATCTCACAGAGAAAAAAATATATATATTCAAGCATCACACATCTCATTGGGGTTGGTTTATCAACATGCGCACTGGGGAAAAACGTTATTTGGTTACCAAGAAGTCTGACAGGAAATCTGCCAAATTCCAGGTCTTTACCCTTCAACCTAGTTAACCCTACTGATCCTACATCTCAGTTTAGGTAACTAGTAGAGAAAAAGCTGCCACGAGATTTCACATACTTTCACACAACATCCATTTCACTTGAATGTGTTCTAGCTTCTAATAATATCAAATTCATAGCAAATGAACACAGCAGACTAGAAATTCACTTGATTGGTGTCAACAACCATTAATATATGTTGTCATGAACATTTTTTTCTGCTGCCTCACATTTATTGCAAGGGGGCTTTAAGAAAACCACTTCCCTTTCTTTACAAGCTTAAGACAAAGGCCAAAACTACTAGGGAGATATGATAATTTGAGACTAAAAAGTCTTTTGCCTATGACTTAAAAAGTTGAGAAACTGAAAATGCCCAGAGAAAAAGACAATCAATTTGTGATATTTATCTTATGACACTTACATTTTTCCTAACAAAATCATTAATTTTTATACCCGCCAAACCAAAGATGATGTGACGAAAGCTACCTAGAATTGAATATTTTAAAAGGAAACCATCTTGACATCCCAGCAGAAATGGTAGAATTATTATATGAACAATAAAGTCAATTGATAATCTTACCAAAAATTGTCGAAGTGTCTCTCTATGCAGGACACATCTGAAGCTGTTATTGTAACCAAGGCACCACTTTTGCGAGCTTGTTCACATGCTTTTGTTATGGTTTTAATAGTATCAGGCAGTTCAAACAGATACCCTTCAACAACAAGTATGTTGGTCTTGGAAACCACATTTGCCAAGCATGTGTCATAATTAACAGTTGAAGAAGTACCCTGACACCACAAGGAAGAAATATTAGCATATTCATACAGTTAAATAAATTAAATCCAAGGACACAGAATT
>JANHAO010004043.1:0-24980 GCA_026873985.1 Saraca asoca
TTTATTATCCAAATCCACAGACCACTTAGTCATAGATGCAATAGAGCCCAATCAAATTGACTCTAGGGCACCTATATTTGACTAATAGGATCATCTTCCACCATTCCAATGTCTACCTCATATTCTTGGAGAAAGATGATGTAATTATGCGAATTCACATTTCTCCTCTCTCTAGTGGATCTCCTTAATGACATTTGTTATTAAGGTTGTTCTTCAGGAATAACATGTTGATCTTGATCAGAAAGATTTTTAACATTATTTTGTGGTTATTGGGTTACTTCTTAAAGAATTTTAGGAATAAAAGCTTGATTATGGTTAATAACAACTAGGAAGAGAAACAAATTCCTCTTCAAAGACAAAGTTTCTAATCTTATCTCTCCCTCAAATTCAATATTCTCAAAGAACTGGGCATTTCCTATCTCAAATAATGACCTAGTTGTGAGATCATAAAACTTGTACCCTCAAGACTGTTCAGAGTACACAACAAAATAGTTGCTGACTATTCTTGAGTCCATTTTCTTTTTTATTTGGCCTATAAGGCATTGCCTCAGTTGGACAACCCTAAATATGTAAATGCTTTATACTAGGCTTCTTGCCCATCCATAATTCATAAGAGGTTTTGGTCGCTGCTTTAGTTAGAACTCCGTTGAAGATGTAAGCTATAGTCTTTAATGCCTCTCCCTAGAGTGAATCCAATGAGGTGGTATGACTAATTATACTCCTTACCGTTTCTTTTAATCTTTTGGTCCATCTCTCAGCAACACCATTCATGTTGGCGCTACCCAGCATGATGTACTATGAGACAATACCGCACCCCTCTAGGAATTTGGCAAATAGTCCTAGGTATTGTTCACTTGATCCATCACTTGTACTATAGTATTCACCACCACGATTAGACCTAATGTGTTTAATCTTTTTGTTAAGTTAATTCTCAACTTCAGCTTTGACAGCCTTGAACACATCTAGTGCTTGAAACTTCTCATGAATAAGATAAAGGTATCCATAATGTGAGAAATCATCTGTAAATGTAACAAAATATTGTTGACCATTCCAAGAGAATGGCCTACAAATGTTTGTATGTATTAGTTCTAAGATGTTTGAAGATCTTTTGACACCTTATTTCCTCATGTTTGTCTGTTTTCCCTTAATGCATTTAACACAAACTTCAAAGTCTGACAAATCAAGGGGATAAAGAATTCCATCTAACATAAGTCTTTCAATTCTTTGTTTAGAGATATGCCTTAAATGCTTGTGCCAGAGTGATGTAGAATTCTCATTGGTTAATTTCCTTTTAATACCATATGAATTAACGTGTACAGTTTCATTAGATAAGGCAACCATATCAAGTAAGTAAAGGTTATCATATCCTAATAAAGAACTAGAAACAACAAGCTTTGAATCATGAAAAAGGCTAAACTAACTATTTCCAAAAGAATAAGAGTAACCAAATTTGTTCAATAAAGAAACAGAAACCAAATCTTGTCTAAATGACAATACAATGTAAGTCTCATTTAAATCCAAATAAAATTTAGTCTTTAATAATAACCAAAAAGTCCTCATAGCTTCAACTTTGACTGACTTGCCATTGCCCACATAGATGTATCTTTTACCATCACTTGCCTTTTGATAGTTCAAGCAACCTTGCATAGACACACTTATGTAAGTAGTAGCACCTGAACCTATCCACCAAGTATGTCCAAGCACTGAAGTTAAATTAACCTCATAACAAACCAAATTAAGAAGCATACCTTTCTTTACACACCAAGCATGATACTTGATACATTGACTCTTCTTATGAGAAGTACTTCCATAGAAGTAGCAAGCAAATTCCTCAGTTTGCTCTTTCTATTCCTTTTGTTGCTTCTTCTATGGTGGAGCAACCATAACTTCCTTATCTTTCTTCCTCTTTTTGTTAATGTCCTTAGAGGTTGAAGCCAAATGAGCACTTTGAGTCTTCTCTTACTTCAATTTCTCTTCTTCTTGTACATAATGTGAAATGAGCTCATTAAGAGTCCATATCTCCTTTTGGCAGTTATAACTAATCTTGAATTAACTAAATTGTGTAGGAAGAAAGACAAAAACCAAATGCACAAGCAAGTCCTCAAATAACTCTAACTTTAGTGCCTTCAATTTTGATGCAAGATGAGACATTTCCATAATGTACTCCTTGATATTCCCTTAGCCCTTATTCCTCATGGAAACAAGACTTCCTAGAAGAGTATTTGTCTCTACCTTTTCATTTTTGGCAAAATGTTTCTCAAGTTCTTTAAGGAATAATTTGGCGTCAGTCTCTTCAGACAATTGTGCCACTAAATGTTTCTGGAACTGTACATTTTATGATCATAAGACTTATGTGATTTGAGTGGTCCCACTTCTCCAAATCCCTTTTATCATCAGAGGAACTTGCATCCGTAAGAGTAGAGGGTCACTTAATCTAAAGAGCAAGGCCTAGATCCATACAATCAAGAACGATTATGATGTTCTCTTTCCAATTTTTAAAGTTTGTTCCACTAAGCATAGGGATGGAGTTAATGTTTGCAAAAAATTGTAGCAATAGAAGCATTCACTAAATCAAGAACAAAATAAACAAAACAACAAACTCACAATCAAAATTTGAAGTCAACATGACTAACAAATTCAAATAATGGCAAGTCCCATCACAAGATACCTAGCACCACATGGACATTTAGTCTTTGGAAAGAAAAAATCAACTTGTAAGTGGTACTCTAATTATCAAATATTAACTATAAATTCCTATCAAATAATAAGCCTCTCTTTGGACTAACTTAATGTTCATATGGAAAACTTGATAATTGTCACATATTTATCACCATATGTGCATTTGAATTTCGATCAAATAATAACCTTCCTTTAGGCTAGTTATTATTCGCATGAAACCCAAACACACAATCATCTTAATATTTTAAATTAATCAATTTATACAAGAGAGGTTACTTTGGTAACATGTTATTTTAATCAATTAATTTAAAATATCAGACACCCAAGGAAGAAAGAATAAAATGTGCCAGAATTTGAATCTGAATCCATATATATATATGTATATCAAGAAATAAATCATTAAGTCTTGGATTTCACTAAAGCAGTATACCAACATAAACATTCAAAATATACTAATATTTGCACATGAAAAGAAACTACAATACAATGACATATAAATATATAGATTTTGATGTTGGGTGATTACATTGGAGATGTACCTCTAATATGATGTTGGACTATTATACTGAATCTATAACATATGTTTTTTGAATCAAGTTCTAATTAAGGCCATAAATACACAATCATTATAGAATAAAGAAATCAATCCTTATCCAGATGATCATAATAATCATAGCACATGCCAAATCGATAAACTTGCTTCTTAATAATTCAACATGAAAATCACTGTAATACCAATTGTTAGAAAACTCTAATCATGATAAAAATGATAAAATCCATTATCAAGATTTGGATCCTCCATGTTCAATCAAGAAAAATATACTATATGCAGAAGCATACTTGGATCCATAAGAGTTAAAGTAATTGTAGTTCTTGTAGCTCTTGATCTTCTGAATTAATACGTATAAATTTTCTAGAAAATGTACTATTTATTTTCTAATGATAGGATATTAGAAAATAAAACCCTACATTCAATCTGAGGGCCATAACCACTTTATATATTTTTTAATTTTTCTTATTCCTAATTTACCTATCATAAATAAGAAATATGATTTTAGGATCTCTACATATAAAAGTTCATACTTAACAAGATGATTTAGAATTATTTAACCTTGAAACATCACTCTCATTTTGGCCAAACCTTATGAGAACACATAATATACAATTATTATTATTATTATTATTATTATTATTATTATTATTATTATACATACATCCATTAAAAAAATTTCTAACAGGCACGTCCAGAAACAATACTTCATTTCCACGTTTTTTAACTATATCTGTAGACAACTAATAGTTAAGCAGCACATCTTCACTTCCCAATGAAGACAAGCTTTTCTCCCTGCTGTCCAATGTATAAGCATCCTGCATTTACATCGTCTTCTTTATTTTCCTTTTTTTCTTTCCTTGTTTTTCTCAAAGAAAACAAAATTTGGTGTCGCCGGCATCTAAATAATAATATAAGGAAGAGAGATGTGCGCATGTAGTAAGTGACAAGAAATTTGTCAACATAGAGTTGGGTACAGCGTGTATAAGATGAGGCTTGCTCTTCAAGTAGTAGATTTCGGCGCTCTTCTCTGCTCACAGCATTCAATAATTGAAGAGTGGGTCCACAGGAGACCATTTCAATGAAAAATACTGCAGGAACGTGAGAGTCATTCCCCCAAGTAATCCGCTCACACACCACAGTTTTTGAGTAGCTATACCCAATTTATTGGTTCAGCCAAATTCGATCAAAGTAAATGTTCCATTACCTTCTTAAATTCTAATGGATCAACATCTTCGTTTTAATTTTTATAGTATTCATGTAATTCCAAGATGAAAAAAAATATCTTATAGCCTTGATTAAGTATCATTGTATCATTAAAAATACTGATTTATATTTTATAATCTTATGAATAATAATTGTAAGAATAAAAACTAAAATTTGATTTTTTTTAAAAAATAATTAAACACAATGTTTTAGCATATTTTTATAGAAATTTTTGTTGAAAAATAAATAGGATAAACTATAATAACTAAATCAACAGATTTATTGAATCATGTTATAATATATCAGATTTGTACATATAAATTTAGTTAATAATAATGAGATCGTACCTAACATTATGTGAGAATTCAAAATAGCAAAACATTCCTTTAACAAGTTCATTTTTTATAACCCTAGCAGAGAAAAGGGAGAAAAACTATATTTGAAATCTCAATGGGGCAATTACAACTTTATTAGGGCATAAGTAGAGACCTGCCTTATTACAACCTTACTGGGCCAACTTACTCATCATCATTGACCCAGTGACAAGGCTTACACTATTAAAGTCTATCAATGACCTAGGTGTCATTACAGGTCCATTAATTTGATCACATAATTAATTGACCTATAATAATTAGTTGTTTTAATATTCATTTAGTCCAATAACATATGATTTAATTAGACTATGACAGTCTACATAGAAAAATTCCAACAATCTTTTACTTGGATAACATAGTTTAATAAACAAGAACTTGGATTACAATATGTAATCATAATGATGAATGACAATAACAACAACAACAACAATAATAATGACACCATTACAATCATAGATCAAGTATAAGTACCCAATAATGCATATCATCATATTCGATAGGGATGCTAATATCATACATATCTTGAATATTTATGTTTCAACAGCTGAAATATAATATGGAATGTGTGAGAAATCAAATATACACATCAAAATGTGATTATATGTACATTTTTATGAAATGATCTATGCATCCACCAAAAATGCTCAAATGAGAATAAATCTCAACATAATAATAAGACAAGGTCTAAATGTCTCCATCGATATTACATAGAACAAATATGCACAATCAACAACGTCATATATATATATATATATATGAAACGTATGACAATATCATTAACATTTTACTAATCTCGAGATAACAATGTTTCAATTTGAAACATGAAACTCTTACTAACCTTGAACACTGAAAGGCTTAACCAAACCTTTATAGTTACTTGTTCACAAACAATTTAACACCTAAGTCTTTGTTAGTGGATTCATAAGCATACGGTCTGTGACAACTTATATAATACTTGTGTATCTTTTCTCTTTAACAAATTAATACTTAATATAAAAATACTTGTACGAGCATTACTTTCACTATTATTTTGAGCGAAGTTCACTATGACAACACTGTCACAACATATGGTTAAGTTTCTAGATATACTCTCTACAATTTTGAATCCATATATTATATTCCTTAACTAATTTGGCTCACAGGCTACTTTATAACATGTGACACATTCTTCTTTCATAGTAGAAGTTGTTGTAATTGATTGCTCGATAATTTCCACGGTATATCTCTTCCTATCATCATAAAGATGTTTCCAAATATCAACATCATATCATCTGGATAATTCACAAAATTAGAGTCAAAGTAGCTTGCAATAATCAGCTCACCAGATTTGCAATAGATCAGCATAAAGATTCTTTATACCTTATCGGTACTCTATGACTTTCTTCACATCAGTCTAATATTTTTGACTGAAATTACTTAAGTATCTCCTTCATACACTAAACCAATAGTGATATCAAGATGTGTACATACCTGAGCATACAACAAGCTACTAATAATAGAAGTATACAAGACCTACTTTAATCTTTACATTATTTTGAGGACATTGGACCTTTTTTTTATTTTTTATTTTTAAAATCTCACTTCTCTAGAAGGGTCCAATACTTGGAGATCACATAGAACATATTGAAGCTATTGAGCACCTTTTTGACAGATGATCTTTGAGACAAGTTAAGAAGACCTTGGGATCTGTCATGATGGATCCATATGCCCCACAAGAAAGAGGCATCATTAAAATCTTTCATATCTAAAATATATAGATAGTATATACTTTATGTTAATCATAGGGCTCATAACATTGTTCTCAAGGAAAATATCATCTACATGAGACCAGAATCACAAATATGCCTATACCAAACTTAAAATAGACATGTAGTTTGCATCATTCTCTTTGAGCCTAATAGAAACAATAATCTCAATAACCTTGAGATATTATTGTGTAGACATTTTATTCAAATTATTTTTATGAATCATTTCAATTTACACACTAAGAGTTCTTGACTTTTCTCTTGGAAATCATCTAGTTAGTTCACACAAATAGGTTCTGGCTAATCACCATTCAAGAATGTTATCATGCATTTGGTGAAGCTCTTAGTCAAAATGAGCCATCAGTTCCATAATAACTCAAAATGAGTCTTTAATTAAAATATATAAGAATATATTCTATTATTAGAGCCTTCTTTCTAAATGTGGCCCTTTGCCACCAATATAGCCTTATACTTATCAATCACCCTTTGAGTATCCTTTAGTTTTAAAGACCTTTTTGTATCTAATAGACTTGCAACCAGTATATGACTCTTTATGATCTCACACATCGTTATGGATCATCAAAACAATCTAACATTCATAGACTTCATCCATTCAAAAGAATTAGGCCTTGAAATGGCTTCTTGAAAACATTGGTGAGATCATTACTATCATTGATGTCAAATTCATACTCCTGCAGTTATACTACATAGTCACTAGTAACTTCTAATATGCTAGTCATCTTCCTCAAGGATGTTTTATTTATAAGACTTGGTTCTTTTCTACTACCAAAAGAGTATTAAACTTTGTAACCTCCACCGTTGGTTTTAACATATGTTGCTCTGAATTAATTTGATTTGTTTTAACCAATGATGATTCTAGTGAAATAGCAACTTGTACTTCTTTAAGAAAGATATTACATGGTTTTTCACTCTCACTATCTAACCAATAACCAAAACAAGATCCTTCAATAACCTTGGTGGTGTGGATTAGACAATAAAATCTATTACTTTTGTAGCTGTTAGGACATTCAATAAAGTGACTATTAATAGTCTTCAAATCAAGTCACTTAATAAATGAATCATATCTAGAATATACAATGTAGTCTTTAAAGTATCACCTTGTACAAAGTCTAATAAAATTTAATGCACTAACATGCATTCGATCATGTTTATGAGTGTGTAATTCAACCTTCTTATGATCCAATCTTGTTTAGACATTTTAGGCATAAGGTTGTTAGCCTTAAAAAATTCATAATCTTGGAGATATCTTACTAAAGAATCAAAATTTACATTAGTTTATTATATATTCATAACACTTACAACCTTTATTAGATTTAACACACTTGATTTCTTCTTCTTTTTTTTTAGTTCAATCTGAACTTTAAATGCCCCAAAAGAATTTAAGGATTCCAACTTTTTAGTGGGTATTTCCACTAGCCAAAACCCAAACAAACATCAATGAAGGTGAAATATTAGTATCCACCTATAGCGCTTGATGTAATCAGTTCACTTACATTATTGTGAATCAACTTCAATACATCCATCATTCTGGTCCACTAACTCTAACAAGGAGTATCTCCCTTGATGCAATAAATATACACATAAAAAGATAAGTTGAGGTTATGAAGAATCTATTCTTTTATCAATCACTCCATCTTTTTGTGGAGATATCACTTGTATACCTATTCCATAACATTGAGGATCCCACATTAATTGTAACCCTTTTGTATCCAATCACATCATTTAATTGACTAACGCTTTAATTTTCAAATGACAACTACTCCTACGTATTGATCTTGCACATTTCCACTATTTCCAATCTGACTATCAGCTTTTATCACTTGGCTTCCTCTTGTTTCTTAATGCTTATAATAAATTTGTAATGCAAATGATTGCACCTCCATCTAACCACTAAGTGTTTGACAGAATGTCTCATTAGAACCAATGGAACATCTTGATCTATTGTGATATGTACTCAAATAAGCTTTCTTGTTTCTCAAAATTAGGTTTCTTTGAGTGTGATTTATTTCCATGCTCAACACTCGATTCATGTAAAACAAAGTGACCACAAAGGTCCTTCAATTCTTCATGTTATCTTTTGCTTGATTAACTATGAATGTCATTTTACTAAAAGTCTACTCACCCTCTTGGGTGTGATATGATGTCTAAAAAACATCAATTTTAACTAGAAGAGTCAAATGACTATTTTCTATGTCCACTTTCATACCATGAACAATCATAATAGTATATTAGTTCCATGATATGCTCACTAATTCCATTGACGCTATCCTAAACAATTTTATCCAATAATGAGAGGTAATATCCTTTTCATCATTATCAAATTTTACATACTTATCAACTACAAAATCCATAATCGCTTTGGAATTTGGAGAGTTAGCAATTTCTTTCATGATGGTCTTATTGTTAGTATACATCATAACCATTAAGTACACTTTATTAAAATGTGTCCACTTTTCACGAAAAGCCCTTGTGTAGCAATAGAGTCATGATCTGTCTTTGGCTCTCCTTCTCTCCTTGCCAAATATGAACTTTGGTGATTACCAGATATGATATCAGCAATTTAGCTCAAATATCTTCCTCTCAGCCCAGTTCTCATAATTGGCTCCATTTACCATCTTCATGGTAATCAATTGCATAGGTAACAAAAGATTGAGGAAATAACAATTTATGAAATTTATCATAAATTTTCAAAATTGTATGTTCAATGTAGTCATGCTATAATATTTTCTCAATAATTATATAATTTTAAATAGTATTATATTATGAAAACTAACATCGATTGGGCATTTAAGGCTTCATAATATAACAGAAAGATTGAATGTTACATTCTTAAAATCTAACACCAATAAGGTATTTAAAATTTTAAGAACATGACAAGTAATTCTAACATTTATATTATCACTAACAAACTATGTTAATAATATTACATTGATAGGCATATATATTACTAATATAGCACTCTCCTAGATACAATTTCAAAATTTAATTTCAACAAAATTTTGTGCAACTAGTCTCATGATAGATGGGTACACAATTGTATAAAATTTCATGATATAATATGGGAAAAATTGATTCCTACATAATTTTACAAATTACACATAATAATCTAGAAAATATTCAAATATGTAAAAAAAAAAATCAAATCAATCCAAAAAAATTACATATAATAGTATAATATATAAGAATTATATAGTAAATTTTTCATGTAAAAAAACATGAAATTATACTCAAATAAATAGGATAATAATTATATAAAATATTTTTATTTCCAAAAAATTCGAAAAAAAACTACAAATAGTAGTCAATATGTAGCAAATATATAATAAAATTTTTAGGCCCAAATAATATTAAATAATTACTAAAATAAATTAGGAAAAAATAAATAAAATATTTTTATTTTTAGAAAAGTCTAAAAAAATGATCACAAATAGAACTTGGAGAGTAGAGCATAGTGGTTGTTATATGTGAAATTTGGTTTGCCCTAGTTGGACTCTTGAGCGGCCCGAGAGTGGCAAAGGACCAGCTCGAAGAATGTTTAGATCACTATGCCTTCAGTTCGCATCGCATAGCAACCTCTCCAACTCGAGCTCGCACATGACAGAGCGAGTTTGACCTCGACTTCCTCATCTCGAGGATGGGCATATTCCCAGATTGAACGACCTGGCTAAAGAAGTATGACCAGTGACCTGGGAGCTTACTATACCGAAAACCCGTTCACATATTGCCCAGCAGACACGCTGGGCCCACTTACTAAAAACAATCTGCAGCAAATGAATAGCAAGATTTTATCTGTTCATTCTGACTTGTATAATAAATGTTAATGTAATAGATTTACTGCATATAAAATTACTATTATAACCTCCGCTCCTCTATAAATATGAGGAAGGAGCCCTCTACAAGAGGGAGAAACATCTTTCAGGTAGGCAGAAACTCTACCAAAATAGAGAGAGAGTTAGAATATGCCAAAACTATGAGAGGAGGAAACATTGTGTGCTGAGATCTTTGTAGAAACACTTCCATAACAATTCACTACCATGGACGTAGGGTCCGATTATACTCGGATTTGGCTGAACCATGTTAAAAAATCTTATGTCTCTTTACCACTCTTCCCTTCTTCCTTGTGTGTTTTACTGATTTGTTGTGTTTGAACCAGTTAATAGTCAGAGATCCCAAAAGAATCCCCCTATTGGTTGAAGTTTGGCTCAATATCAAAATCCAATGTCAACATTTCTGGCGCCATTTATAGGGATCTCACCTATTTTGGTTCACCTTCTGCTGTAATGGCCAAGGAAAGAGCCACCAGAGCCTCAAACGCACAACCCAGTCTTCCAGAGGTTCGTGTATCGACGACGGACTCATCCACTGCTCCTGTCATTGAAGCAACCACTGGCGTCCCCTCAGTCAGCTCAGTATGATCGGTTCCCACCACTAACGGCATCGATGGAGTACAAACCTAGCTTCAGTGCCAGGAGAAACTTGAACACATGATGGGAGAACTGGCTAGAATATTTACATTATAAGCTTGGGGTGTGCAAGGACAGGCTGAAGCCTCAATGCCCATGGATGTTCTCCAGTAGTAGCAAGCTCAACGTTCGGGCAATCTTAACCAAGGTAATTCTCCAACTCGTTACTCGCAAGAGCAGACCCCAGGTCATAACCCTCGTGACAATGAAGACCAAAGGATCCAGTGATCGTCTAGCCACTACTCTGGGGTACGAGACCCGCTAGTTGGAGAGCTATTTCAGAAAGTAGCTCAGCTAAAGGAATGCCTTCGAACTTTGAGTGATCGAGCTCGTTATGAAGAATGGTCACCACTCTTTGAGGAGATCGAAACTCGAACTCTCCTCCTCAAGGTTAAAGTCCCCACGATTCCATTGTATAATGGGGATTTTGATCCTTATGATCATCTGGACGCATTCAACGTCCAAATGGACTTACAAACAACTGATCCCTTGATCAAGTGCTGAGTGTTTCCAGCCACATTGGGAAGTGTACCTCGAGCTTAGTTCAGAAGCCTCCCAGCTCACTCAATTGGCAGATGGAAAGACTGCTAATGAAAATTCATCAGCCAGTATCGAGTGTTGAAGAGACAACTTATGCCCCCTATCATCTCACTATGGTCTTTCAGCATAAGCACAAGCTGCTAAAAGACTATATCATTAGATTCAGGCTCGAAGCCAATTCAGTGGAGAATCGATCTAAAGAAACCATGCTAGAGACAATCTTTGTGGGACCCTGCAAAGATGGAAAGTTGTATAAGAGTCTGTATAAGTCCCTAGTGAAGGACCTCATCGAGTTCCATGAACGAGTTGCAAAGCAGATTAAGTAGGAAGAGACCTTTGGCTCATAAAGGTTTGACAAGAAAGATGAAAAGGTAAGCTCCTCTCACGACAAGAAGAGGAGCGACACAGACCAGGACGATCACCCCGCTGGATGAAATGTGAAGAAGTGCAGAAGGCCTAAAGGTGAGCAACCTCAGCACTTAGACTGTTATGAATAGTATAGCATCCTATCAGATTCCTAAGATAAGATCTTTATGACAGAGAGGTACAGGGAAGACTTTAGGGTGCCCGCGCCCTCTAGGATCCCTTATAGATAGAGAAACCATGAAGAATTCTATGCCTACCACAATGAGGCCATTCATGGCACTTTAAATTGTCAGGCCCTTAAGGAAGCAATCGAAAACTTGATCAGAAAGGGGTGTCTAAAGGAGTACATGGCACAACCCGCGAAGCAGCAACCCCAGCCTTCTCAACGTAATGCCGGCCAAGAGCCGGGGGCACAGTCCGAGTCATACATTGATGATGTATTTTAAACATCAGAATGAATGCAAATGCCCTTCCTTTGCTTTGTTGAAAGTTGAATGCCGATTGGCCTGACGTTATCATCTTTATCTCTCTGCTCTGCCCTTTCCTTCCAAGAATTTGTAATATCCGTAGCTTGCATGTGGTCAACTCCCCCTCAGCCTCTCGGGTAATTTTATGCCAACTGTGGCCTCTGGTCCGATTGAGGCCCCTTGGAGCTCATTCTAGAGAAGAATTGATGAACACTTAACCAGTTGAGCTGCGGGCTCGCTGAGGTGTGGAGACGCTCAAAACAAACTTGCTTCACTAGTTGAGCTACGGACTCGTTGAGGCGTGGAGACGCTCAAAACAAACTCACTTAACCAGTTGAGCTACATGCTCGCTGAGGCGTGGAGACAATCAAAACAAACTCACTTAACCAGTTGAGTTGTGAGCTCATTGAAGCGTGGAGACACTCAAAACAAACTCGCTTAACTAGTTAAGCTGCAGGCTCGTTGAGGTGTGGATATGCTCAAAACAAACTCACTTAACCAGTTGAGTTGCGGGCTCATTGAAGCGTGGAGACACTCAAAACAAACTCGCTTAACCAGTTGAGCTGCGAGCTCATTGAGGCGAGCTCGCTGAGGTGTGGAGACGCTCAAAACAAACTCGCTTAACCAGTTGAGTTGCGGGCTCACTGAGGCGTGGAGATGCTCAAAACAAACTCACTTAACTAGTTGAGCTGTGTGCTCGCTAAGGCATAGAGACGCTCAAAATAAACTCACTTAACCAATGTAGTTGTGTGCTTGTTAAGATGTGGAGATGCTCAAAATAAACTAATTTAACCAACGCAGCTGCGTGCTCGCTGAGGTGTAGAGGCACTCTTAAACACTCAACGCTAGCGTACCTTCATGCTCACTAAAACGTAAAGAATTGATGAATCGACTATTTGCTTAAGGAAATGAAATTGTTTTATTTCTCAGCTCACATGCAACTAACTATTCATAGCTCTCATGCGAAGTTATTTAATTGGCCACAAGATCGACCTGGATCGCATAGGTTGTACAAACAATGCTTGTATGAGAAACAAGGGCAAAAAATAGAAATTGCAAAAGGAAACTTTATTCATTAAAAGACCTCAATGAGGCAAAATTACATCAGAAAGTCCTGGATACAGGCTAATCAGAATACAAAAGGGGAAAACCTATGACCAAGAAGAAGGACTGGCCACGAAGGACCGCACCCTAGCTAATTAGAGCTTGTGCACCACCAAGGTCCTCAAATTTTTCCTTCCAATGCATCCCCGGTAGCAGCACTATAGCTCCTTATTTTTTCGGCCTCTAACTCCTGTTTTGATTCATGAAGAAAGCAAATAAGGAAGCATCAGAAGCTTGGCCTGCCGAAAAATTGCCTCACGGTAGAGCCGAGAGGATATAGTATGAGATCCATACGAGATCTCTCCATGTTATTGGAGAAGCCAAATCTTCCGATCTCTTTATGCAATAGACCATACATACCCCATCGAAAAGCCAGAATGCCGGAAACAATGGTGGTTTATCAGGAGACTCTATGGTTTGCTCAATACTGGAATAGAAGGGGTTCCCTCCCCTTTATATAGAGCCAAGTTTGGCTCTATTGAAGAATCTAGATTCATCCCCCCAACTATCATCATTTGTTGCCTCAAAAAAGGCTGAGGCTGACTCACCACCAATCATCTAACACGTGCCATGAGGAGCATGGCCTAGGGCAGATAAAATGACAGTCTTGGAGGAAGACTTTGACTGAATTGAAACTGAAGAGTCTCAACTCCTAGCCCGTAAAGTGAGCTGAGAGTTAAAGGGCTTATGTTATATGTGAAATTTGGTTCGCCCCAGTTGGACTCATGAGCAACCTAAGAGTGGCAAAGGACTAGGTCGAAAAATGCTCAGATCATTACACCTTTAGTTCACATTGCATAGCGACCTTTCCAGCTTGAGTTCGCGTATGACAGAGTAAGCTCGACCTCGACTTCCCTGTCCCGAGGATGGGCATGTTCCCAGACTGAACAACCTGGCTAAAGAAGTATGACCAGCGACCTGGGAGCTTGCTATATCGAAGACCCACTCACACATTGCCTAACAAACACATCGAACCCACTTACTGAAAACAATCTACAGTAGCTAAATAGTAAGATTTTATCTATTCATTCTGACTTGTATAATAAATGTTGATGTAATAGATTTACTGTATATGAAATTACTATTGTAACTTCCTCTCCTCTATAAATATGAAAAGGAGCCCTCTGCAAGAGGGAGGAACATCTTTTAGATAGGCAGAAACTCTGCCAAAATAGAGAGAGAGAGAGAGTAAGAATATGCCGAAACTATGAGAGGAGGAAACATTGTATGCTGAGATCTTTGTAGAAAAACTTCCATAACAATAAACTACCATGGACCTAGGGTCCAGTTATACCCAGAATTGGCTGAATCACGTTAAAAAATCTCATGTCTCTTTACTGATCTTCCCTTCTTCCTTGTGTGTTTTACTGATTTGTTGTGTCTAAACTAGTTGACAGTCAAAGATCTCGAAAGATTCCCTTCGTTGGCCAGAGTTTGGCTCGATGCCAAAATCTAACGTCAATAGTGGTATAATTTTTATTAGCATTTTCCATGTCTATGGTGGCATGTGATCTTATATATCATTGATGCAAGTAACTAACTATGTAATCAGACTTGACTCGATTTACAAACACCTTCCATTCAGCTATGTTTTTTTTTCTTCTTTTTACAAAATTTTTGCATGGGTTTCTTTACCCATATCATTCTCTATCAAAATCCTCCATCAATTTCACAAAATTGGCACTTGTTTGTGTAATTGAAAAAACTTAAACTAATTAAAGTTTTTAGAAAAAGTTTCTTTTAAGAATTTGAAAATTGATGGTAAATAGTTGGGGTTTTCCAAAATTGATTGAGGACTTTTGTCTACCTCATTATTCTATCTATTAAACCTAAATCAATTTGAACAAATACCTTATAATTGAATAAGAATCTGAAAAATAAACTTCTTGCCCAAATAGATACATAGAATATTAATAATTCATCTTTTCAATTGCATTTATTCAAAGTGATTTGTACCTTTTAAACACTATAGTCTCTTGAGATACAATCATAAATTAATTTAAAAAAAATTCTTTAAATCTCTTGAATTGATAATTTGAATTTTTTGGAAAAAATTCAAATTACATTAATTCATGATTTCACTTGAAAAAGGTTTAAAAAAAATTACAACCAATTTAGAAATACGTTAAGCCAAAATATAAACAAATCTCATGTTCTTAGATCCATAATAACTTTACATCGTAAATTATAGATTACATAAAATTACAAAAAATAAATATGCACATATTTGAGCCTTTGTAATATGAAAGGAAAAATTTAGCTCTGATATCAATTGTTGAAAAATAAATAGGATAAATCATAATAGTCAAATCAACATATCTATTGAATCATGTTACGACGCATCAGATTTTTATATATAAATTTAATTAATAATAATAAGATCATACCTAACATTATGTGAAAATCCATAATAGCAAAGCAGTCCTTTGGCAGGTTCACTCTTTATAGCCCTACCAAAGAAAATAGAAAAAAATAATATCTAAAATATCAAAGGGGGCAATTATAACTTTATTAAGGTATAAGTAGAAACTTATTTTACTATAACCCTACCGCGCTAGCTAATCCATCATTATTAGTCCAATGATAAAGCTCACATCATTAAAGTTTATCAATAGCCTAGGTATTATTACAGATCCATTAATTTGATCACATAATTAATTAATCCATAATAATTAGTTGTTGTGATATTCATTCAATCTAATAACATGTGATTTAATTAAATTATAATAGTTTACATAGAAAAATTCCAAGAATTAAATGTTTTAATATTTATATATTATATTCTTCTAACCGATTAATGTAAATTAGACACAAAATAAGAAGAAGAAAAGAAAACCTTTAACTCCTATCTAAGAAAAATCTTTGTCAGACTCGCGTGTTGGTAAAATTACAGGGTTTGTTATCCTAATTGCAAAACTAGCTTCTACTAATAAGCATGGTGAGTTAGGGGTAGGTGTGCGAATCAATCGAGCCAAGCCAAACGTACGGACTCGAAAGTAAATGAGTTTGAACGCTTAAAAAATATGAATTTGATCTCAAATATAAACTTAATAAATTTACACGAGTTATATAAATAGTATATCATTTAATCTAAATTCTTTTTTATTAAACTTGAGATAAATGAATTTGAACTTAAATTTGGATTTAGATGAATTTACATAACCTTACACAAATATTTTATTATTTCACCTAAATTTGAACATATGTAAACTTTTAACAAATATATCAAATACTGTATCTTTTTATCTCATTTTTTTATATATCAATATAAAGTTTTTTTTTTTAAAACTATAAAGTCCATCACATAATACTTACTCAATCATTGTATAATACCAATAATTACACTTTACAAAGCATAACAAATACTGAAAAACAAATTACTTCATCTAAGGCAACATGTTTCTTCTTACAACTTCAACAATTAGTTAATGTAGTTGAATTTTTTTATTCATTATATTATTTATAATGTAAAAATAAAAATATTTTATTATTAAATTTGTTTAGCCTTATAAATAGTTCGGCCTAAATGGTATGAAGCTTAAATTTAATTCATACATTAATCAAACTCAGTTTGCTGAAAATTGAATTTAAATCAAAATTTTTGTGAATCCATATCGAACTACTCTTGAATAACCAGACTCTTTGCGCCCCTAGTTGGGGAGAGAGGTAGGCAAAATTGCAAGACAACGGGAGACAGATTTGCCTAAACTCTCTTGTCATCAGCACTCAGCAGTAGGTCGTTGTCGCATACACAAGCTAGATTATAATATTAAGGGGCCACAAGGCCCACAATCGAAAGGTAAAAGAACCCAAGAAACATAGTCCTGATCCTACCACTTGTCCCGAAAAGCTGAGTCTTTTGACTTTCCTGGCCCACATCCAACAAATTATCTTATAGATGCAGTGGATCATACAATCAAACGTCCCCAAAGTTGTAAAGAAAATACTAAAAATCAAGTCATGTATTTAAAACAGGTACAACTTCATTTTATGAATGAAGTCACCTACTTATTATTTACAAAGATGTGACCGAAGACAGTTATAACAAAATAGTGCTTCCATGCTCACATGATTTGTTGGTCCAGAGCATGAAGAAATTCCACCACTATTTGCTGCCTAATAACCTAACCACCCAAAGAAACAAAGCTCAAACCAATTCTTCAGACATTTGTTCAAGTTTAACCACAAATCAAAAAGTCTGCACTTGGAACACAGACATTTAGACATGTCTGTGCAACTTTGTTGAAAGAAGGGGAGTCTGGAACATACTATGCTACGAGGACAATAACAAGACGTAACCATAACAGGCCAACCTAAGAGTAAAGATGATCATGATGTAAACAAGCAACATGTCCACATACCAAATTATTCACCATCAGACTAAAATGTAATTGTGTATGTTGTTTAATTGCATGTTCTAAACTCTAGAGACGCATGAGACTTGAAGACGGAAAACATGCGAGTCTACATCTCACCAACTGGTCATAAAAAACCACAGGAGTTAATAAGAATGTATGATATGAACAATTTTCTTAATCACAAAAACAGCACACCTGAAATTCTACCAGAACGCAAGTTTGCGGGAAAAAAGAAAAAAACTAATTTTCTGTTAGCAGTCTTATCTCTATCCAAACTATTGCCAAATAAAAGAAAGAACAACACAAAAAACAACAAACAAAAGAAGCCTCTTCAGATAATAATCTTGTTGGCCTTGACCTGTGCGGTGAGGATATGCATGAGCATGTCCACCACGAAATGTATTGTGAAATCCATATGGAAAACCAGTTGATCCACCATACATGGCACCATCATGAAAACCATGCAACTGAAAATTAAATAAGGAAGGTATGAAACCGCCAAACGCTGCCGACAATGTGAAATTCCCAAATCTTCTTGTTGCCATTGGAGCAAACCCTCCCAATCCACTCATGAAACCAAAACCATGTTGAGCAAAATCATTTGATTCCGGAGGTGGAGGAGGAGCAGTTTCAGGTCTCTGGCCAGCTGGACGATGTGGGATGTTAACACCAGGTATAGACTTGGATCTTGGGTCTGTTGATGTCTTTCCCCTCCCGTATAAGGGAACTAACTTGTTCTCCTCAACGAGGGCCTTGCACACAGGACATTCTCCAGATTGTGAATGGATGTGAAGCCATTTGTAAAGACAAGGCCAGCAAAAAAGATGACCACATAAAGTAATTATAGGGTCTTGTGCTAAGTCAAAGCAAATGTTGCATTCAAAATTGCCCGCATTATTGTTGTGATTGTTGCTTGAGCAGGACGGGCTAGGAGGTGACCTGCTTATTGATTCCCCAAACTCACTTGCCATCTGTAGAGTTCCTACCTTGAGATAGATAACTAAGCCAAAAACAACCCATAAGTACGGCAATTCCTATCTTCTACAAATACACACTCAAACACGTATTTGGATGAAAACAGATTATCTGTGCCAGAATGCCGGGTCGGAAGTTCTTCTATCAATTCAAATCAAGCGAAATATAGATTTTCAAGGATACTGCCCCCATGTAAGTAATGAATTACTCTTTCCCAGCATCCCTGAGGATGAGAGTGAATAAAACTATAAACCGATCAATTGCCCAATGTTTTACAAAATATCAAAAACAAAAGATCGATACTGTTGTACATAAGACATTTCGAAGGACAAGATGCACAATATCATACAATATATCGAAAATTTTTTATTTAGCGTGAAGCACAATCATAAGATTCATAACGTGAAATTTTTTGACAAAATTCGTGCTGATAAACAAACAACAAAAATATTAACAAATGAATTACGGTGAAATCAAAGTTTCCACCAGCTCGGCCCCCGTTTTCTCAAAAAAGCGATTCGCTAATAAACAAGGGTTTACAGAGCCATCGTATGAGAGAAATGAAATCCGATTGCAATCCAAAACAAAGCGACAGACGAAATAAGCTACATAATAACCTTAAGAAGAATGGGTCAACGAATTCAGCAAAAACAAAACAAAATAACGAACCTGCAGACGTAAAGAATGACCGATCAACCTGCGGCGGATATATCAGAGAGAGACAAATGAAGAGAGGAACAAATGAAATTTTCTTAGGATTCTTTTACTATTTTTTAGCGTGGTCTACTTGTTTTAGAATCGGGAAGAAGAAGAAGAAAAAAAAAAAAATCAAACATTTTCCAACCGGCCTTAGCAAGGAGACTCGAGTGGCATTTATGATGATTAATGCCAATGCTATGTGCGTTCCACGTATGAGGTGTCAATGAGTCATTAGATTGAAATTATGGTGTTCACATTATTCCGAGTCAAAGTTTACAGGTGGGAAAGCAAAATTTTGACTTCGATAGAGGTTTTCCATAGAAGACTTACGAAATTATGATTTTTTTGTAGAATTTATACTAAGAGATATAGTTACACATGATAAAAAGAAAAAATTTTATGCCAAATGATTATAAACTACATAAAAAAGGTACAAAATAATGCATGAAATTACAAATATAAAAGTGACAGAAAAATTCTTGAAAAATTATATGGGTTAGTAGAGCTTTGAAGTAGATAATAAAACACTACAGAACACAGAGTGTATTCAAATAGGTTGTTGTTTATGTTTGGGCTACCAAAAGATTTTTCTTTCAGCTTGCTAATGTCCTATTTATAAGAATTATAAGTAGTTTTTTTTAGTAACCACTCCTAAAAATTGGCTCCTACAACAATAGACATATGTTCCAAAATGATAAAATTGGAAAGAAAGAAAACTAAAAACCAAGACAATTAAGAAGTGGTGAGATAATTGCCAAATAACTGTCTCTAACATTTCTAGCACGTGTTTATTTTGACCTCATCTGCTAACTGCTCAGTTAGTGCAAGATTGACTTGCTTAGGCTATTTTTGCAAAAAGTGGCTAACAAAGGCCATCTAGTTTAATTTGATTGCTTGACTTCGGGTTAAAATTTCAAAGCATCTAAAAATTTTAAGTCAAAAATTTGATATTGAATTAAACTATGCCTTTGTAATGTCAACTTGAATGCTTGAATGCCTTGTGATGTCGACGCCTAACCATCCAATCAACCTATGATTCATGAACTGGTTCATGACACCTAGAACTTCTCTCTAATAGTTTTGCACAATTTTAATGAGTAATGATGGTAGCTACACCTCTGGGTAATCAAAGCTATTTATATACATCTTTTCAAGACCTTAAAAAGGAACTGTCCCTTACCTTCCATTTTAAGGAACTTGTTTAACTTCTAAAGCTCACTTTTGCTTTTGTTTGCTTTGATTACTCCAAATTTCTTCCATACCCATTCCTGCATGCTTATTTTTCTTCCTCTAGTCTTTACTTCTTATCAGAACATGGCCATTGCTTCAAGCTCTTTTTCTCAAGCATCTGGAGCCATAAAAGTTTCGGATCCCATTTTAGAAACACTATCCAGTCTCTAATTTAAGGTATTCATAAGCTTTACTAAGTTTGACATTGGAAGGAATGAACCGCCAGCTTTCTATCTATGTTGCCTTTCTAATGGAAAACTAGACCTAGATTTCTTGTTTATGCAAAAACTTTGTTATTATCTAGGCTCATTCTTGTTAACTCGTGGGTTTCTAAGAATGTTAGAGTTTTATGAAATTTCCTAAGTGTTTCTCCAACATATCTAGACTGGTTAGATAGAGTCCAATCAGAGAAAGAAGTTTTCTAGAAAAAAATTAGGCATATTCGATGCAATCCTATTATCTAGGTTTTCTTTGAAATGTCTTCCTTCAATAATAGGGACTACCTTATTTTTCTACTCACCTTCCACCAATAGTCTCCAAGTTCCTTACGGTAGGATAGGTCCTTCTTCCTTTGATGTTATGGCTATCACCAACCTGAGATCGCATGGTGAAATTATTTTGGCCTTGCTTTCTCCCTCAACCAAAAATTTTGGACAACTTGTTTTTGTTTCTACTAGGAATTCCATTTACTCCACATTCTTATCAACATTCCAAGGATCTCATCACTTTTCGATTTCTGATAGTGAGCATATTATTTTTTAACTTTATTAGCTCTATAAGCATCTTTTTTGCATTTCCTCATTGAAAATTGCTTCTTCTTTCTTGCTTTTAGTGGTTTTGCTTCATGATGGTTGATAATTAGCATTAAGGCCTTCTATTTTAGCTTATCTCTTTATCAACTTGGCTGTAGACCACCTTAGAGATCATGATTCCATTTTCAACTTAGGTGGTCCTTTTTGGATTTTTCAATTATGGTTAACTGTGGCCTTGCAAGATAATTTTCATTTTTCAAAAGATTTTGACTCAAAATATAAAAATTTGTCATATGGTCCTAAGCTCTTTCATACTTCTCTAGTTAAGGCATTAGAGTCTAAAACACCAAGGGAATTGTTTGACCATTTTTTCTGCACTTTTTTATTCTTTTGACACTAACCATTTTTCTCAGTACCTATTAATGTTTTTCCTAGAGTCTTAAGGCTGATTTTGGTTTGCTTTTGATCCTGATCTGTTTGACCTTCGTAATGTCTAAGTTTGGTCTAAATTCTCATGTCCTCAATATTTATTTTCTGGTCTCTATCAAGAGTCAACTTCAAGAGTCGAACTCTTTTTTCCAAACATTCAAGCTCGTCAACATGACTTAGTATAGGGGTGCCCAACCATGCTCTTAATAAGAAATTTCATGGGCAAACTATGAAGTCACTTGACTATTCTCTTGTCGAGGATGCCCATTCAGCTATATGGGTACAATTTGAGTTGCATAACTTTTCTCTGTGTCTTACGTATACTGTATTAATCTCAGATGGTGGCTCTCTGAACTCATTTATATTTTGATGCATTAGTCTCTAATGAACTTTCTCATTGTGTAAATGTGTAGACTACGAAAGCATTAACCAAGATTGTGAGTATACAAATTGTTGAAATAATGGCATTTGAAAAGTATTATAAAATCGAATATGACCACAAACACTCAAGTACATGATTATTAAAGTCCATGAAACCCTCAATAAGAAAAAAGAATCCTATTATGAATGAAGCCATCATTCTTGATCGAAAGCTTATAGCCAAAACTCTTTAATAAAAATGACCATTCCTCCATTCAAACTAAAACCTATACCTTTACTTGACACCCTATTTAGTTTTGCCAAACTTGTCCTACCAATTTCTTATTCTCACTTTATTGTTACCTATCATCACCTATATCTTGTTGATGTCAGTCGATTAGTAGTGGCTTGTGTGGTGAATTCTTTAGGTATATTGTTTAATTTTTTATGCTTTCTTTGAATTTTACATACTAACTTTTGTTTTGTTTATCTATAGAGGTCATTGTTCCAATCAAGATACCTAGCATAGCCTGAGGTGACAAAAGCTATAATCGATGAAGTACAAAGGAAGCATGATGAAGCAAACACTATGTTCCTAGATAATAAACCAATAGCCTTGAAGAAGAAAAGAAAATACCAAAGGAAGGCAGCATCTAACTCTGTCGGCACCCTAGTGACTGAGAAGGAGGTGGTAGGCAAACAAATGGGTGAGCAACCTAGAAAGAAAAGAGCTATTAAATTGAAAGGAATTAGTAGTATGGCTTCTAGACAAACCATGTTTGAACTCTGCCTTGTCCAACTTCATAAATGATTCCTACATCTGCTTAAGGCACAACTCAGTCAAAGGTACCTATTGACTGTCTTTGTTTTCTTTTCCTTTATTCTCTTTCTTGTTTCTTTGATGCTGATATGTTATACAAGACCAAAATATGATTGGTGTTGTCTCTTGCTTAGAGCCGATTGTGATTGAAGACATAAGTTGACAAGTTTCAAACCATTTTATTAGCCATGAAATAATCATTGGTCATCTTGTCTCTCCATTATGATTAGTATTAGAGCTCCCATTGATCACTAAATCACCTCATCAAGATACCCAAGTACCAATTGTCAACACACTCTTCCTCTTCGACGAAGCAAATGAGGTGATAACAGCATTGGAGTTGTTGCTATAAGAAGAAGGTGAAACATCCTCCACGTCTCTGTCAGATGGAACAAGAATGGGAGACCCTACTCTTATTTTAGAAACTGACATTGATAGATAGGAGAAAATAAAATAAGCTCTCCAAACCCTTAACACTATTTGACAGAATGACATGGAGGTGGTTATTTTAGAAGTCTATCAATATGATGCTTTTCACTCCTCCTTACATACTTTGCAAGGCACTTCTGAGGCTAAAAATAAGCTATCCAAACCCTTAACACTATTTGACAGAGTGACATGGAGGTGGTTATTTCAGAAGTCTATCAATATGATGCTCTTCATTCCTCCTCACATACTCTGCAAGGTAATTTTGGCCTCAAATCCTTTGTCCTTAATTTTTAAGAACAAATGCCTTCCTACTTGGATAAGGTTAAGGATTGTGCTACCATTAACAAAACCCTCCAAGAATTGTCAGCATGAGAAGAATAATTGGTTCAATTCTCTAATAGGTTGCTAAGACTGGGAACGCTTTGATTGAGAAGCACAATATAGCTTTGGAGTCAACTGATGGTAATTTGAAATGGATTGTGGTAGTAAGGTCAAAGATTATAGATTTACAAGAAGAATTTCATCGACTCAAAGCTAATCAATCCAAACTAGATCTATTAGTGAAATTGACTAATGAGGACAGAGCTTAGTTTGGCAAGAAAGTTAAAGATGTCCTAATTGACCTCAAAATTACCTCATCATGATTTCATGAAGCTAGTGTTGCTTATGAACTATCATATTCACAAAAAATGGAGGTGGATTGGCGATGTAGAGACCTTAGGTTTACTTTTGATCTAAATTTCAAGAAAATATAGGATTCCGTTTAATTATTGTAACCAAAGATTTTTCTTCTGCATGCTTGATGTATAATTCTTGGATACTCGGCTTATATATTTTAAGATATTTACCATTTAAAACCTTGACAATATTTTTGTTTATGTGTCTTATCTTTTAACTTTTCCCGTCAAATGCGAGTATGATTATCGATGGCCCTTTCTAATGTGGGGTCTATTTGCCACATTTTGATGTCTTTTGTATTGGCAATATGACTTTCCAAACCAATTGGCCAACATAGAAATTTTTTACATTCAATCATTTGTTGTAAGAGTTAGCCAATTTTTCTTTGTTAAGAACCAAATTATCCAAGGCTTGCCACTTTTAGTTGTCTAGATCCTCTAACTCATTAAGCATAAGGTCATGATAATCATTTTCAGATGGTTGATTTTCTTTTTAGACCCTTAAGATTACATTGTCACTTTGATTGGCATGACAACATTGTGGCCAAATACAAGCTAATAAGGTGCAACTGCTATCGACTTGTTAAGAGTATTTCTTATAGCCCATAGAGTATTATCATGCATTTTGTGTTAATTCTTTCGATACTGTTAATAACATAATATTTGACACATTTATTTGTCCTCATACTTAGTATTTTAAGGTCTAAAATGACATGTTTCCAGCTGTGTTAGTGTG
>JANHAO010004044.1:0-24957 GCA_026873985.1 Saraca asoca
TTTCTTTGCAATGAAGTTGTAATACTTTTGGAATCATTTTGATTTCTTTGCAATGAAGTTGTATCACTTTTGTTATCTGTGCATCCTGTATATCTTGTTGCAATTATCAAAAGAAAAACACATTTCTTATAAAAAGTCATCAAATTTGTGATATTTATCTAAATGGCAATCTTGTCTTTAGAAAAGCAGCAATTTACTAGATGCTCTGTACTATACACTTGAAAATAGAACAAATTAAACTTCAAATAAAACTTTGGACTTCAAGTAATAATCTTCCCTTATTATTAATACAATTAATACTCGAGTGCCAACGCTATTTATGTGTGGCTTATATTTAGAATTATCATAGAATCCGAATAAATTAGTTCATGCATGCACACACATACATTTTGTATATTATATATGAGTTAAGCTTTAATACATATTTTAAAAAATTCACATCGGTATGTATGAATTTTTAAAATTTTATGAAAATTTTTTATATCTATCACAATAAAAAAATTTCATTAAAAATTATAATCAAAATTAACGATACACTCTTACCTTGAAATCACAACTAAATAAGATTTATGCCAAAATGTTTTTGAGTGTTTTGTGGGGATATTTGGTCAATTCTTTTATACGGTCTAGTATTTTTTAAATTCTTCCTTCCCACTAAGGGAAAAGGGATTGATTCTTGTCTATCATAATTCATCTGAATCAATATATGTTAACCATATCATATAATTTTATTCCTGTGATTTATAATATATATTACATTTTATTAATTACATTATATATAGTTTCTAAAGCATGTGAAATATGGCTTAATAAATTAATCTGGAAAAGAAAAAACAAGGTAGTGATTAAAAATCTAATAAACTTGATCACCTTAATCTTAGAAATTAATCATATATCTATGTGTGTGTGTCTCTCTCTCTCTCTATATATATATATATATAGAGAGAGAGAGAGAGAGAGAGAGAGGGAGGGAGGGATACTCCAGTATTTCTCATCTTTAATAAATAGTGATGGACTTCATTCAAGGTAGACTGTGGAAGATATTTGCTCATAAGAAACACAATTGCGTACACAAAGCAGCCAAAATTACGTATTACTTAATGGAATTGACGAAATTGAAGAAGGCCAATCCATAGTTTTGAGATGAGTTAAAGTACTATTATCACAATGCAAGTTCATCTCCAGATTTATCTGCTGATTTATTTTATTTGCGCCCTCAATTCAATTTGTTCTCTTTGAATTTTACAGTGGTAGAGAGAAATTGATTTCTCTTTGTTCCAATTTAAGTGAAGATTTTCTTCTCTTCCTCATACCATATGAGGTCATGAAAGCTAGTGAATGTGTACTATAAACACCGGCCATACCCATCTTATGTTCTTATGCAATCAGGATAAATAAGAACATTACGTTCTCTACAGTTCACACCCACTTCTTCACACAACTAGAAAAAGGAAGAGATTCTTCATTTGAATTAGAATAAAGATAAATCTAAACTTTCTCTGTTTCACAAAGGAGAATGACTTGATTAAGGACGCCAATCAAATAAATCAAGAGCCAATCGATATATTATTATTATATATGACATGAGTCAAGCCTACATGCAACATTAATTTTCCTTGAATTTAAAGATATTAAATAAGTATGATTTTAAATAACTAATGTGAAAAACGAAATCAGATGAAAAACTAACATAATATGGTTTTAAATAGCTCACATAATTGGACATAAGAATAGGTCTTTCCTTGAATTTAAACAAAATTGGTAACAAATTTAACATTGAACCATTAAGAATTAAAAACTTATAATACCAAGTTGTCGAGAATTTATCCTACTACAAAAATACACTTACACATCAGTTATATCACATATGTCATGTTGGTTTGGAGGCCAATATTTATCTAAGGGATGTTGTAAGTTAGAACATTCCATGTTAAATTTTTTATCGATATGTAAAATAAGAAATAATGTCAATTTTTAATCTATAGTTGAAATCTTTCTATCTGAAAAAAAAAAATTTACATGTCTTTCTTTAATAAAAAATCAAAGCAAAATAATTTTTCAAAAAAGTTACAATGTTGGCTAAGCTATGGAACTGACGTGAAAAATCATTAAAGACATCGATTTTATATAAAAAAAAATCAACATCTTTTCACCCATTAAAGATATCAATTTTTTATACAAAATTGATGTCTTTTGTCAACCACTAAAGACTAAAAAATTGATTTTTTTTCTAAAAAAAAAACCTACTGCTAGCTACATTTTTATAGAAACTTATTATGAGCTACATTTTAAAGAAACTTGGTACTAGCTACATTTTTACAAAAACCTATTGCTATTTACATTTTTGTAGAAACAACTATTGAACCAAAATCTCCAATCACTCAACATCCTAATTTCAATAACTTTAAATATTTTATTGGATTAACAAAAAATTTAAAATATTACAAGAGCAATTAAATTCAAAACATGTAAAATTAACAAGAATTTTATACATTATTATACAAAATTGAATTCAAGAAATCTCCGCCACTAATATGGATTTGTTGTCAATTTCTTCTTAAGTGTAAGGGCTTTGATTTGCTTCAAAGTACTGCAATTTTATATGAAACTAGTATGTTAAAATTAAATAGTTGTCTACATATACAATAAATACATAATCAAATATAAGCATCTAAACTAAAAATCAAATAGTATCATACATATACAATAAACACATAATCAAGTATAAATATCTAAACAAAAATTTAAATAGGAGCCTATATATATAATTAAATACATAATTAAGTATAAGAATCTAAACTAAAAATTATATAGCTAATTGCCTACAGACAATAAACACATAATCAAGTAAAAGCATGTAAGCTAAAAATTATATGGCTAGTTGCCTACATATACAATAAACACATAACATATGAAGTATAAGCATCTAAACCAAAATTTATATAGTTGCCTACATATGCAATGAAGACATAATCAAATACCTTGAATTTTCTAATTTTTTTTTCCTTTAGGAGGATCTTCTACCCACATTCCTTTACCATGATCATCCCATGCGTAGAACTCCCCCAAGTTGCTTTTATCATTCATTGGAGGTTATCCTAAAAAGAAAAGGGATCTCTTCAATATCATTACTTATGCCGTCTTCATCCTCATCACTAATAATCTATCCCCTCCTTTGAATAACTACAAACCATTTCCTATCAACTTGTTCTGTGAACCAATGAAACTTGTTATGCTTGGGATGCCATTATGAATGGTTCCCCCTCATGATCTTCACTATTAAGATCCACCAATGTGAATCCCAACTCATTAACTCAGATGACATTGTTATTCTTAACCCATTTACATCGAAACATAAGCACCTTGAATTTGATGTATTCAAGCTCCCATATGTCTTCATTGACTTTGTAATATGACATATTCACATATACATGATTTTATCTTTGAAACTAGAAACATGCATTGATTGAACCACTACATTAACCCATTGTTTTGCATAGTGCTTCTATCATCCTGTCCCTTTATGTAAAAGGAATACTCATTGATGTTATATCCATAATAAGATAAGACTTTCTTGTGAAGCCCATGGGTTAACCACCTTGTAGTCTCAGAAACATCATTCAGTGTTTATGCCAGCTAAAAATGAACTCAATTCTGGGACTAAGTGATGAAGGAGCAGTTATATTCAACTTGTTAACACTGTTCATTCTTTCCATGATTTTGCTATCTTGTAAGGGTCATATGCTTGTCTCAGGCTTCACTTCTTCATTGTTCTGTAGGATCTAAAGGTGTACTTGTACCCACATTTCACCCCTGATGCTCACCATTTGGGTTCCAAATGTACCCGTACCTACAATTCTTTCCTTGTGATGACCTGGAAACTCTAATAGCTTCTGTATTTGATAAATATTCATTGCAAAACTTAACAATCTCTTCATGTAGCCCTTAATAATACATTTTTCAAGTTAATGTTGATTCATCACATACCCTTATAGGATTTTCATATATCGCTCAAAGGAGTCCATCCTCCTCAAATAAACTAGTCCACAAAGTTTTATATCTCTCACTAAATGAAAAACTAAATGCCCTATGATGTCAAAAAGGAAGGTAAAAAATATATCTTAAGTTGACCCAGTGTAACAATAAATTCCCTTTGCAAGTCATTCAATTTCTTATGGTCATCGACTTTGTAACGTATTGCTTGGAAGAAAAAAATAAAGTCTAGTAACGATGTGTCTCATATTTTTTTAGGCAATATTGATCAAATAGCCACCTGTAATAGTTGTTGCATTAAAACATGATAGTCATGAGACTTTAAACTAACTGATTTCAAATTTTTCATTGAAACAAGGCTTCTAATGTTTGAAAAATACCCTTGCAGCACCTTAACACCATGTAGACACTCATAGAAAGTACTTTTCTCTTTTTTAGATATAGTATGACAAGCTAGAGGCAAATACATATGTTGACCCTTCCTTTCTAGTGATAATTCCTTTTGTATTGTCATTTCAACCAAGTTTTGTCTAGCTTTAACTCTATCCTTGATCTTACCCAGTAAGTTTAAAAGCATTTTAATGAGACTATCCTAGATATTTTTCTCCATATTCATCACATTGAGATTATGTCTCACAAACAAGATTTGCCAATATAAAATATCAAATAATATGGACATCTTTATCCATGAAGTCTTATCACTAGTAGATGTATAGGGTTTGCAAAAAATGACATCAATATTTTTCACCCATTCATAAACTTGGTCCCCAATTCATGGCATTAGAGCTTTGCCATTCTTTAGTAACCCATTGAAAGCCTTTCTCTATTTATCATAATGGTGGGACTGGACAAGAAATCTCTAATAACCAAGATAAACTATCTTCTTTCCATGCTTAAGTTGACAAGAAGATGTTTTGTTCTCACAAATAAGGCATACTTTATGTCCTTTGACACTGTATCTAAACAAGTTTCCATAAGCTAGGAAGTCATTTATTGTGCAAAAGAGCAAGGCATGCAACTAAAAAAACTCTTAACAATATGCGTCAAACACAAACACACCTTCATCCCACATCATCTTCAAGTCTTCAATAAGCGATGCCAAAAAGTCATCTATATAATTGCCTACTTGTTTAAGGCCTAAAATCATCAATGACAACATTATATACTTGTGCTTCATACATAACCAAGAATAAATTGTAAATCACAAACAAAATGGGTCATCTACTATGTTTGCTATTGAGGTCATCTTGAGGGTTCATTCCATCTATACAATGTCCAAGCCTAAGATTTCTTGCTTCACTATCAAATTCAAGGAATAATAAATCAAGTGTTTTCCATTGAGGAAAATTAGCTAGATGTCAAAGCTTATCATAAGAAATTATACAATCCATATGCAAACATATATTTAAACCTCAGTATTATTGGAAGATACCATAACACCTTGTTCAGAGTCTGTTTATCTTTCACAACATCATTCTTCTTCAATTTGTAGTGTGATGCCCTACATTTTGGCCACTTATGTAAACTTTTGTACTACTTTTGGTATAGTATACAATCATTAGGACAAGAATGTATATTCTTATACTTCATACCTATTAGGCACAAGATTTTCTTAGCCTCTTAAGTACGATCCAAAAGATCATTACCTTCCAAAAGCATATGTTTCAACATTTCAAATAAGGTTGTGAAACTCTTGTTATTCCACCTATCCACTACTTTCAAGCTGAACAATCTTAACACAGTAGATAATCATGTGAATTTGGTACAACCTACATACAAATGTTTTTTGCATCACTTAACAAGCTTCCAAGGATATGTGGTCACTCAATAAAATTATTTTCAACAACATCATGCACCATGTCCTCCAATTGATCATCCAAACCTAAATCAATTTCATCATTTCGATACCCTCCCTGTCATGATAATTACTAGGCATACAAGATGATTCACTTTCACCATGTCATATCCATCATGTATACCTTTTATCAATGTCATGAATAAATAAATGATCTTTATTTCCTCATCATTTGTTCTCTTAACACGACATTTCATGCAAGGACACCTAATGATCTCATTACTATTTGCATCATGTTGATTAATACCAAATCCAATAAATTTTCAACCCCATTTGCATATTCTTTACTCAACTGATTAGCAAATAGCCACCTACAATCCATGACTACCCAATTTAAATTTCAACAAATACATAAGTTAACAAATGATTTTGGATGAATTTAATTCAAAAAATCCTTGACTTATGGAAATATTACAATTAGTTCTAAATTTCAACAAATACACATGTCAATCAGCCTTGAATGATTTGAAAAATCCTTAAATTATTTCCCCAAAAATATTTCAATTTGTTCAATTTTAAAACAAACTTTGGTCTTGTGATCATGATCAACATTTTGAATTATGACTCATGATCATGATCCCAACCATGAGGCAACTGCTTGAAGGCTTTTGAATTTAGGCAATTTTAATCGCAATTTAATCTATCTTTCATGATCATGATCGTATGATTTTGACAGGTGTCGAGGAGTTTTCACTTCAAGCTGATTTGATCCAAAATTCAAAAACAACACACAATTCATTTCATTCACATAGCATCATTAATAAAATTCAAAAAGAATGGTAGTCCTTACTTAGAAACAAAGAGAGAAAGCAAGACAAAGAAAATTGGTTCAAATCATTAAGAGATAGAGAGCGACCTAAGCTTTTATGGTTGGCGAGAAGGTGAGAGTGAAAGTGAAAGGGAAAATGCCTTTGAATTGTCAAAGATAGAGAGGGAGGGAGCTAGGACTTCAAACCAGCAAAAGAGCGAGAGTAACAATCAAGTCTATAGAAATTTTTTATAAATGTCAGATATCTTAATTTTCATTCATATTTGTATTTTCCACGCACTATATATCGTTTATTTTGAATCATTTTTGTCCATTTTATTTTTTAGATAATATATTACAATCTCCACAAATAAATTACCCAAAGGCTAATTATTTTCTAAATTATTTTGTCCATTAATTAATACTTAAATTCTTGAATTATTCTGTAGTCTTAATAAATTTGAAATTATCTGATGGGGAATAAAAAAAATTAGTGATTAAAGAATAATTTTCTTCACAAATGAAAGTAGACAAAATAATTCGAGTAAGGCTTGTAAAAAAAAATTAAATATTTGGAATGTGTGATAACTTTAAACATTAGTTTTGGTTAAAAAAACTAACATCATTTCTTTTAACTCATCCTTTGAAAATCAGTCATCTAATAATCTAATAATTTTCATTTAAAATGTTTAGAGACTTTAGACATCATTTCTCTTAACTCATCTTTTTTAAAAAAAAAAAACAAACAAACAAACATCTAATATTACATCTAATAATTTTTATTTAAAATGAGCAAAGACTTTAGATGTTAGTTTTGGTTAAAAAAAAAAACTGTTTCTCTTAACTCATCCTTTTGAAAAAAAAAAGACATATTATATTACATTGAATAATTTTTATGTAAAATGTGCAGAAACTTTAGACATCGATTTTAGTTAAAAAAGACTGGAGTTACTTCTTTTAACTTTTATTTTTTAAAAATAATAGACATATAATATTACATACAATAACTTTTATTTAAAATGTGTGGAGACTTTAGATGTCAATTAATGTGGTGTATCTACATTGATTTATAATACAAAACCAACATCTAAGGCATTAAGGATGTCAATTTTGGTTAAAACACTAACATCATTTCTCTTAACTCACCTTTAAAAAAAAATAGACATCAAATTTACAAAAGTTTGTTGCAAGCCACAAGTTATACTTGATTTGTATTATTATTTTGATTTGTACAAACATCTAAATATGCTTTCATACATACATTTTATTGGATAAACAACAAATTCAATACATTACAAAATAACAATGTTAAAATCAATACATTACACTCTGTTTCTCTACAATTGTATACACTAAAATAGGAGAAAGTTAGCCCATTGATCTCAAATGTAATTAATTTTTGCTTGAGTATAAGGATTGGTATCTCCTCCAAAGTACTATAAGTTTATACAAAACTTACATTAATTTGACTTATGTGCTCATCATAACAATACACCATCACTTGCACTGTCACAAATCTTTTATAAAATAAAATTTAAATCATAATAACCAACAAATTAGCCTTACTACTTACCCCTAAAAGGGAAGTTAAACTTAACCATAACTCACTTTTTAACTAACTCAAGCTAGATAAAACATCAGAAGCTTTAATTTTTTAGTACAAGATTCCCTATTTAGAGACATTATTATAATTTTTATTAAAGTGAAAATAATAAAGATTGTAGGATTCATTAGGTTCCACCAATAAAAGTAATGCTAAAGGTAATGCTAAACCAATAAGAGAAAAATATTTTATTACATTTTGTGGATCTTGGTCTTCCTTCATTTAAGTGATTATGTCACTCATATACCTCAGTACAAAATATCTATACTTTGCATATCCTTGTTGACGATAGCACTACAATAAATCAAATATGTACTTAAATAACCAGTTCAATTCTTGAAATTATTTCAATTATTATAAAAGGTATCAACATCATCAAAAAACTTACTTTCACATTAATCGTTATTGTATTAAGCTTTTCCCTATAGCCGTCTAAGTAAAAATAAATCTTGAGAGATTTGTTTAATCAAATTTATGCAAGAAATCAGTATATTAATAAAGAAAATCATATATAATATAGATCTGAAAAGTCAATTTTAATTTACAAATTAATTCACAAGTCAAACTAAGTTCTTGATATCCTTGAGCGATGAATGTCATTAGGGACCAAACCAATATACCCTATTTCTCTCCACATAAATTGTGCACAACATCTAATAATTTTTATAATAACAAAATATGAAATGAATAATATAATGAACTAACCACTTATCCATTGTAACAATTTTATGCCTTAATGAACAGTGTAAGAACACATTGCTTCTTTTCTTTCAAGGTTCTTAATATATGCTTTGTTCTCTAGCAAGAGATGGAGCCTACCAGTGCAATTAACTATGGGCATAGGAATCCATAGGCATCCAATTCTTTAGTCTCACAGTCACAATGCAGAACCTTTGCAAAGAAATAAAGAAAATGGTTAACAAAATACTTTGAACTATATAATATAAATAAAATTATGAATTAAAAGTTAGAGGTAAACTTTCAAAATGTTGCACACAAGATATATTCATGTCTCCCATGGCTAAGAATTGCAAGATGTCATCCTTGGTCACGAAAATTTCATATTCATTATCCATGACCTTAGCATCCATATGAATCTGGAAAAGATCATCATTAGTCATTTTCTTGGCTGTAACAAATAACCTTTTGCTTGGTTTCATAGTAAGTATCTCTTGGGGTTATTTTGGCTAAAACAGTAGAGTCATTAATTCCTTTGTCTTCTTTGTCTCAATTTTCATTATCTCCTTCTCTTCTGCTCACTTTTTTCTTTATGAGATGCCTAATTAACATGCACAAAATTATGAGACTTAGATATTAGAAATATAGTAAATGTTAGTCTTTTAAAAAAAATTACTTATTAAATAGAAAATGATACATCTGTAGCCAATGTGATCTAACTCTTCAACCATACAATGTAAGTTGTAATTATTTATCCCATTGTCTCTAATTCATCTGATGGCATTGATAGTTTTGTAATATGATCCATTAGAATGTCAATGATGATCTTCGTTTGATCACCTAGTAGTTCTTGGTAATGGAGAGTGCGATCATGGAAGACCCTCTCATACGCTATTGTATGATCCTTGAGAGTCAAAGCTAGTTGACATTTGGCTTCTTTCTCTGTAGACAAAAAAAATCAAATTGTAAAAGTTATAATGCTATTTTTCATAAGAAATATCAAAAAACTACTTACATGATAAAGAAACCTTAAGCTTTTAATCATAGTGATTTACCTCCAGTAGCTCCATAAATGGGTCGAGGTCTCCAAGGCAATTGGCTTTCTTGCTGCTAGGTGGGAAAGTGCATCTCTACCTCATAGTCTACCAGCCTCGAGTTGGCAAGTGGTTGCATGCAAATCTTCTAAAGGTAGGCCGTCATCTTCTACTTAAAGAGTTCTTTCATCTTGGCCCAAGTCTCCTCTGTCACTTTCTGTGTCACTAGAATAATAACCTCTACAACGAGATCTTCCATAAAAAGTAATGATCCTTGATGACACCTTGATAATTCTCCAAAATAGGCCTTAAGACCCTACTCCTCCTCATACCCCCTAACATGAACAAGATGCCTTTAAGTTCTCAATGTAGCTACCAATATGTCTATTCTTTCAAATGGAGTACACTCTCCTCGGGTCAATTGATGCATAAGAGATTAATCATATGGCATACACTTAAGAATATTTAATAGCATTTAACACTTTCAATTACTTACAAATTTAATTACTTAAGTAATTAACATTTCCAAGTTACTTATTATTTTCTCAACAACTATCTAACACTCTTCGATTGAGTATTCACCCTTTGTGTTGACCCTCACTCTTTTCCATAATTCATGGGAAGATATGAAAATTACTGGCAAATCAAAATAATCTAAAGCCTGTTATTCAGCAAGCTTTTCTTTCACCAAAGCTTGCCCTAATTTCACATATCCTCCATGAGATAGCCTATGCTTATACTCATTTTTTTACTTGTCTCTTCCTTTTGGCTACACTCATGCCCTGTTATCAAAAAAAAAATAGTTAATAAGATGTTCAAATTACTCATAATAGTTGAGAAAAAAATTATAAGGTAAGATGGCCAAATTTACTTGAAAAGCCTTAGACTAACACTACGCCACAAAATGATCCCACACTTTTTGATCGAGGATGACATATTTCTTAAAGGGGTTTTCATTGCCCTTCCTTTTGATAGTAATATAATCCCTTGTCAACTAGTTCTTAAAATCATTCCACTGCTCTCTCACAAGCTTTATAAGTTCTTTTCTCCTTCCTGTATCAGCATCAAAGGTAGCCTATAAGACAACACACACATAAATTATACTTTGATAGGTCCTGTATTAAAAGATAAACTACAAAACTTAAATCTTGTCCTTATCCCTTGAAGGGAATTTGTATATACTCCTTTAGTTTCTTTATGAATTCTTCTTTTGATCTTAACAAAACTATAATTTATTGCCCTAAATTAAGAAGTACAATAGACTATTAATCAGTGAATATATCCATAGTACAAAATTGTTAATTGTGCAACAAAATAAATTATGTAGCAAGATTGTAAATGTAGGAACAGAAATAGAAATCAAGGACACATATTTTAAAGTAGTTCAACTTGAATTGAAACCTTAATTCAAGCCTACTTCACTGGATAATCCTTGACTAGATCACCACTTCAATTAATCAAAATATCAGGATTTAACCAGGCTTCTAAATTGTCAATTTACACACGAGAATTATAGAAATCTTACTAACCTAGAAGAATTTAAACTAGGCTCTTGTAAACCTAAAAACAAACACAATAAATTATAACAAGCTCTTGCTAACCTATACAAGATTTATATCAACCTAGAAACCTTAAAGAAAATCAAAGATAAGAAAAGAATAGGGTAAAGTAGAAATATAATACCAGAAGAAGATTCGAGAAACAATTCTCAAACAGCTAAGGTGAATTTAGTAGATGTTTGATTCAAAATCACTTAATTTGATTAGAAAATCTTGTGAAGTAGAGAAATCTGATTAAGCTCTTTTCTCTGAGATTTTCGCACTTGAAAGAGAGTGTAAAAGTTATGAAAATTGAAAGTAATTAGGACTTTTATAACTGTTGTAACCATCTATAATAGAATAACTAACTTTCAGTTTGTGAATCGATTCGTAATTTGTAAAATAGTTTCTATAAAATTTATACTTTCTTCAAGTGGCATTTGTACCTCATTTTGAAAATATTTGCTTGAATCAAACTTCTTTTGAATTCATTTACAAAGGATCTTATAAAAATAAAATAATTCCTAAGATCTTGTTGAATCATATGTACTTTGAAACTTGCAAAACAAATTAAAGTAAATAGAGAAATATAATTTCAAATAGTAATGTGAATGATTTCATTAAAATTATTTCTCAACATCAAAATCAAGAAATATGCAACTTGGATAACCTAAACTAACAATATCCTCCTTTTTTATGGTGACAAATAATTTCAGATTAGTTTCAAAGTAAAATAAAAAATATCAATCTAAAAAACAATTTGAAATTCATCAATTTTTAATTTTTCTCATTTTTGAAAATTTTCTTCCCTTTTTTGAAATTTATCCCCCTTTTTGATTGAAAATAATATCTCATTTTAGAAAATTTTAGTTTGAAAACAACATCTAAAATTTATGGGATTTTTCAAATTTTCATATTTCTCCCCCTTAGCATATCAAAAAGTAATAAAATCAAAATACCAAAATATATTATTAACATTTATATGTTAACTTTTAGAATTAAAATTATATGTCAACCTTGTTATAGGCAAAAAGCAGCCCCGAAAGAATGAGCCCCGAGCATGGCAAGAGCTAAGTCCCTTGCCTCGCCAAAGGTATCCAGCAAGCTTCGCTTCGCCCTCTGTCAAAAAGCAACATAGCAAAATCGTCCCGATACCATCTTGTAAGGTAAGTTTCGTTTCACTCGTCGCAAGACAGTGATGCAGCGAGGTGATCATTAGACCAGCTTATCAAACAATCAACTACACTACTCGATCCCGTCACCTCACTACCGTGGCACTGAACTCGCTACAACGATTCCCATGACAAGCCTGAGCTAGGAATCCCCACTTGGGATGCCAAGCACCTCACATGGTAAAGTAGTGCCAGGTGACAGATACAGGCAAATGTAAGTCTATAGCCCACCAAGGGGACCCACCTCATAGCCTACATTCTACAACAGCTGAATTGTAGTCTTTTACTGTCTTTCTCATTTATATTTTGATGTAATACAACTGTAACTTGCAATTAATGCATATAACTCCTCCTTCCTCTATAAATAGGACTGCATTATTAGAAGAGAAGGGGAGGTCGAACTTTGTAAGCAGAAACTCTACCAAAATTACTTTCCAATCCATTAATAAAATCTTCGCCATGGACGTAGGGTACGGTGCCACCCAAATTTAGCCGAACCATGCAAAATTGGTGCCTCTTTCTTCTCCTCTCTTCCTTTCATTTCTGCTTGTTTTACTGCTTTATTTTACACAAACTGATCAAAGGCCAAAGATCCCATAAGAATCCCCCTTGTTGGCCAGAGTTTGGACCTTTACCAAAATTTGACGTCAACATTTTGGTGCCGTCTATAGGGATCTCGCCTATTCTGATTCATTTCCACTGCAATGGCCAAAGGAAGAGCCACCAGAGCCTCGAATGCGTAACTCCATCCTTCGGATGGCCACATTTCGATTATAGACTCCTCCGCTGCTCTTGTCATTAGAGCAACTACTGGTGTTCCTCCAACCAATTTGATACAACCGGTTCTCATTGCTAGCGGCATCGATGGACCACTGTCCTAGCTTCAACGTTAGGAGAAACTTGAGCACATAATGGGAGAACTGACTAAGGTAGTCATGTTGTTAGCATAAGGTGTGCAAAGATAGGTTGAAGCCTCAATGCCTGTAAATGTTGTTCAGTGGCAACAAATATGACATCTGAATGATCCCAACCAAGATTATACTCCAGCTTGTTACTCGTGAGAGCAAACCCCCAGTCGTGACCCCCATGACATTGGAGACCGAAGCGCCTAACGGTTGTCCAGCCAGCACTCTAGGGTACGGGACCCATTAGTTGGAGAGTTGTTTCAAAAGATGGCTCAATTGGAGGAATGCCTCCGAACTCTGGGTGATTGAACTCACTGCGAGGGACAGTCGCCACTCTCTGAGGAGATTGAAGCTCGACCTCTACCATTCAAGCTTAGGGTCCCTACAATCCCATTGTATAATAGGGATTCTGATCCATACGATCATCTGTATGTGTTCAACGTTCAGATGGACTTGCAGACGACTGACCCTTTGGTCAAGTGTCAAGTGTTTCTGGCCATATTGGGAGATATGCCTTGAGCTTGGTTCAGAAGCCTCTTAACTCACTCAATCGGTAGTTAAGAAGACTGTCAATAGAAGTTCATCAACCAGTATCGAGCACTGAAGAGACGATTGGTGCCCATCTGCCACCTCGCTATGGTTTTTCAGCGCAGGTAGGAGTTGCTAAAGGACTACATTGCTAGATTCATGCTCGAAGCTAACTCGGTAGAGAATCCATCTGAAGAAACCATGCTTGCCACCATTTTCATGGGACTTCACAAAGAAGAAAAGCTGTACAAAAGTCTGTACAAGTCCCCGATAAAGGACCTCACCAATTTCTATAAACGGGCTGCTAAGCAAATATAATGGGATGAGACCTTTGGCTCAGAAAAGTCTAACAAGAAAGATGAAATGGTCAACTCCCCTCGCAATAAGAAGAGAAGCGATATGGACCAAGGGTACCCCCCTGAACAAGCAACAAAGAAATCCAAAAGGTCCAAGGATGAGCAACCTCAGTACTCGAGCCATTTTGAGCAGTATAGCATGCTTTCCGATCCCCAAGATAGAATTTACTTGGCAAAAAGGAATAGGGAAAATTTTGGAAGGCCTAGACCCTTAAGGACTCCATTTAGGTAGGGGAACAAGGACAAGTTCTATGCCTATCACAATAAGGCCAGACATGGGACGACAAATTGTCTGGCCCTTAGAGATGCAATTGAAGATCTAATTTGAAAAAGTTGCCTATAAGAGTATATGGTACAGCCCTCAAGGCAGCTGCCCTAGCCTTCTCAATGCAATACCAACCAAGAGCCAAGGGCCTCGGTCTGAATTGTGTACTGATGTTGTATTTCAAATTTTAGGGCAAATGTAATTGTTATTCCTTTAATTCTGCTAAAAGTCACTTGCTGATTAATTTGTTGATTGATTTAATGTTATTCATTCTCTTCTCTTTACTTCTAAGTGCTGGCAATATCTGCAGCTCGTATGCAGTCAACATATCACAAATCTCACTAAAAACTCTATACTTTATGCCAACAGTGATCCTTAATCCCGTTGAGGCCCCCCAGAGCTCATTCTGGAGAAGAATTGACAAACACTTAACCAGTTGAGCTACGGGCTCGCTGAGGCATGGAGATACTCAAAATAAACTCACTTGGCCAGCGTAGTTATAGGCTCGTTGAGGTGCAGAGGCACTAAAAAATACTCGCTTTGCCAGTGCAGTTACGTGCTCGCTGAGGTGTAGAGGCACTAAAAAACACTCTCTTTGCTAGTGTGGCTGTATGCTCGCTGAGATGCGAAGGCACTAAAAAATACTCACTTTACTAACACAAGCTGCATGCTCGCTGAGGTGCATAGGCACTAAAAAACACTCACTTCATCAATTGAGCTATGGGTTCGCTGAGGCGTGGAGACACTCAAAACAAACTCGCTTTGTCGGCGTGGCTGTGTGCTCACTAATGTGCAAAGGCACTCTTAAACACTCAATGCTAGTGCGACTCTGTGATCGTTGAAGCATAAAGAATTGACGAATCAATTATTCACCCAAGGTGACAAAACGTTGAATCTCGTAGCTCCCATGTGAACTTAATTAAGTTGTAGCTATCATGCGAAAAACACTCTAATTCATAGCTTACTTGCGACCAAGTATGTGCACCTCTCACGCAATTTCTCAAGAATGTGCAAGTCACTCAGATCAATCAAACAATAGCCACTAGACATGTGTCATGGGAGACGTGGCCTAGTGCAGATAGAATGACAGTCTCGGGAAAAGGCTGACGATTCAAGCCTCATAAACTTACAATTCCCGATCCGCAAAGTACATAGAGAGTTAGGGAGCTTATGTTATAGACAAAAAGTGGCCCTAAAAGAACGAGCCCCACACACGGCAAGAGCTAAGTCCCTCGCCTCGCCAAAGGCATCTAGCAAGCTTCGCTTTTCCCTTCGTCAGAAAGTGGCATAGTGAAGTCATCCCGATACCATCTCACAAGGCAAGCCTCGCCTCGCTCGTCGCAAGATAGCGATGTAGCGAGGTGATTATAAGACTAGTTTGTCAAAGAGTTGACTACCCTACTCGAGCCCACCACCTTGCTACAGTGACATTGAGCTCGCTACAGTTGTTCCCATGAAAACCCTGAGCCAAGAATCCCAACTTGGGATGCCAAGCACCTCGCATGGTAAAGCAGCGCCAGGTGACAGATGCAGGCAGACGTAAGTCTACAACCGACCAAGGGGACCACCCTATAGCCTACATTTTGCAACAGCCAAATTGTAGTCTTTCACTATCTTTCTCATTTATATTTTGATATAACATAACTGTAGCTTGTAATTAATGCATGTAACTCCTCCTTCCTCTATAAATAGGACCGCATTGTTAGAAAAGAGGGAGGTCAAACTTTGTAAGCAGAAACTCTGCCAAAATTACTTTCCAATCCATTAATAAAATCTCCACTGTGGACGTAAGGTCCGATGTCGCCCAGATTTAGCTGAACCATACAAAATCGGTGCCTCCTTCTTCTCCGCTCTTCCCTTCATTTCTGCTTATTTTACTACTCTATTTTACCCAAACCGGTCAAGGCCAGAGATCTCGTAAGAATCCCCCTCATTGGCCGGAGTTTGAACCTTTACCAAAATCTGATGTCAAAAAACCTAAATCAAAATATGAGAATAAAATTTAAATCAAAATGTAACATTCACAAAAGACATATAATATCCAATATAAAAGTGTAAAAACCTATATCAATTTCAGTAATCACAAATAATGAAAATATCTAAAATATATATCATCCAGAAATATCCAAAATATCAATCATAAAATTTTAATGTAATATCTATGAAAATATAAAAATATCTAGAAAATATTAACCATAATCATATTACACCACAATATCAAAATATAGTCTCAAAAGTATGATAACAATAGTAAGAACAAGACAGGGGAAAATGGGACCATGGGATACAAATATCATATAAGCACAAATAAAACTATTCTACAGGAGGTGAATCTATCTTCTGTAGCTCTACATCTTCATCTTATTGTTGTAGTCTTAGTCAGATCTCTTAAATTTGAACCTCAAGTGATTTAAGCTTTTGGTTAATCTCGTTGTCTCTTTTGTGGCTTTCTTCTTCAAAATGAGACATCTTTCCTTCCATAAATTCAAATCACATTTCTTGAGTGTCAAATATTTTGTTTGTTTGATCAGACGTGTGTTTATGCATCCTTTTTATCATTTCAGTTAATTTGGCTTCAGCTTCAGTAGAAATTCCAGTTGAGCTTGAAATTTGTCCAGATGGTTATATAGGTCTAAATCTTTCTTTGGTCCATTTCCCTTGCTTATTTTCTTTAAAAGCCATCTTATGTAAATGTGATGCAGTAATCATTGTGGTTGCATTTGGTGTTGTAAACAAAATTTCATCAACAAGTTGTATTTTGAATTTGGTAAAGAAGGGTGTGAGGATCATGCCATATGAAAGATAACCAATGTCTATTCTTTTGGAACATTCACCCATGTATTTCAAAATAAAATATGAAAAATTGAAATCCATTTGGTTTTTGATAATATACATTAAAAATAAGTCATCTTTCAAATTTGAGTAAAATTGGTGATCCTTGGCAAAATTATTTTGCACAGAGCATAGTGTAGGATCCTATCTTCAGGAAATAAGCCAGTTATCAGTAATTTCCTACTACCATCTTTTAGGGTGGAGTAGGGAAACAACATTCTAATAGCTAGTTCCTTACTATAATCAGGAAAGGATCCTACAGTAAGCTTTGGCATTGTATTATCCATGCCCATTTCATTAGTAAATATTTCAAAATCAATAACCACATATTTATACATCACATAACAAAATAATTTTCTATCAGCATTAGCATGATTAGCATAGAACATCTTCACTAACCTAGGATAGGTTGTTCCTTTAAAGTCAAAAATTTTTCCAACCTATACTTTGCTAACAGTTTAGGCAGATGGGCTGATTTTAGTAATTGATCATTGAAATATTTCAAAGGTTCAATTTTTCTATGTTCTAAAGAAAGATAGGCAGCATACTCATTAGAGGATTGGAAGAGTGATTCTTTATCTGTTGGTTAGGTAACCTTCATTGGTGATTTGTCCTTACGTTCTACTGCAAGTTTGATCTATTTTGTCATTTGTGATGAGATTATGAAAAGAGTAAAGCTTCGGGACTTAGGGTTTTGGGGTGTGATTTGGGCCCTTTTGATTTAGGCTATTTCTAATGAAATCAATCAATCAAAAAGTTTAGAAATGATGTTTCTAATGTCTCTATATAAAAAAAATTGAGGAAAAAAGGGTTTGAAAATCAAGATTTTGAGAGTTTTGAGAGGGAGGAGTCAAGAGGATTTTGGCTGAGAGGTTGAAAGAGTTATTGTAAAATGAGTTCAACTTCGATTCAGGTATATATAATATCACACCTTGAATCAATTCGTGAATCGATTCAGAGAGCAAAATTTACTAATGAAATGATTAGGGTTTAAATTTACTCATCGAAATTCATTGGGGAATCGATTACAGAATTAGTTCATGTATGAGTGGATATTCTACAAATTGATTACGAAATCGATTCATCCAGGGGTTTTTAGAAAAAATTTGAGTCTTTCCAAAAGTTTATGAAATCATGTGAATCGATTATAGAATTGATTCTTAGTGTTTAAAATTCAAGAAGTGAATTAATTATAGAATTAATTCAAAAACTCATGAAAAACCTGGATGAATGTGAATCAATTAAGGGGATCCTAAATTTTGTTTTTCTAAGTTTTTGTTTTTCTAAGGGTTTTTCTAGTTATTCAAACATCCAGTTAGCATCTCAAATCACTCGAAGTCTTAAATTCTTTCCATGTACCTACAAAACAAACTTAGCAACATCTCTGATGCTTAAGTTAGTACTTGCAATATACAAATCAAATATGAAAAAGAAGGAAATTTACTAAAGAATATAGGGGGTTTATTAATGTCTATCTTGTGGTGAGTACAACTTTTATTCTACAGTATGAGTTGCTTTATTTTCTCTCACATAGACCTGTAAAACTAATATTAAGTTTGCTTGGCTGATACTCAGTAAGTTTTAAGTCCAAACTCGTTAGTAGGCTTAATAGAAACTTTTTTAACAATAGATAATTTTGGCAACCACACTAGTTTTTCATTTGGTTTCAACAAGTATATTCCATTCCTAAATAGACAATCTCTAATATAATAGCCTTTATAATTACAGTAATAGCAGGTGATATAGGAAGGATTCCATCTCTTAGATCTTTTAAACTACTATCTATATCCTAAGCCATTTTTATTTTGAAAAGTTTTCTAATTTTCAAGCATGCCATTTAATTTTTCATTACTTTCAGCAAAACCTTATAAAGTCTTATTCAATTTCTTTATCTCTAACTTATAGGACTCATAGTGCTCACATGTTTTGGTCTCACTAACTAACCTTTCAGCTAATACATGTAAGTCAGCATTTTCTTTTTCATTTTCCTCAATCTTTTTTAGCAAACTTTCATTCTAACTCTTTAATTTCCTTATTTCCTTATTGGCTTTAGTCAAAGCTTCATAAATCTCTTCATATAAGTCATTAGAATCATCATCATCTATTTGATTGTTGGAATCACTAACATAAGAACCACAAAAAAATGAACCTGTGAACTTTCATTATGCTTGGCCATAAGACAGTGTTGTTCTTCCTTTTTGCAATCAACTTCGATTTTGCATTTGAAAGAAGTCTCCAGGGTATCTAAAATCTCTTTTGTTGTTCTGCATTTTGAAATTCTTAAAACTCATTAATAGATAGTGTACTAACAATAATCCATTTTAACTTGGAGGCAAGAAAATGTTTTCTTTCTTTTTCATCAATCCACAACAATTTAGATTTTGGCTCTAGAATTCCATCAACAAATATCTTAGGATATTTATAGCCAATTTCTGAAATTTCTAACATGATCTCATCTAAAGCTTCAACAACAATTTTGATTTTGTACTTCCAAAAAGAAAAATTTTCTAAGTCAAAAGGAGGTGGACTATTCAGAGATGCATAGTCTAAAAACACAGTCAAATTAGGATCCATATTCCAGTCAAAGAAACGAAGTATCAAGAGCTAAAGCTCTGATACTAACTGATAGGTCCTGTATTAAAAGATAAACTATAGAAATTGGATCTTGCCCTTATTTCTTTAGGGGAATTTGTATATACTCCTTTGGTTTCTGTATGAATTCTTCTTTTGATCTTAACAGAACTATAATTTATTGCTTTAAATTGAGAAGTACAATAGAGTATTAATCAGTGAATACATCTAGAGTATAGAATTGTTAATTATGTATCAAAATAAATTGTATAGTAAGATTGTAAATGTAGGAGCAAAAATAGAAATCAGGGAGATATATTTTTAAAGTAGTTTAACTTGAATTGAAACTATAATTTAAGTCTACTCCACTAGATAATCCTCAACTAGATCATCACTTCAATTAATCAAAACATTATGATTTAACCAGGCTCCTGAATTGCCAGTTTACACATAAGAATTACAAAAATCTTGCTAATCTAGAAGAATATAAACCAAGCTCTTCTAAACATAAAAACAAACACAAGAAATTATAACAGGCTCTTGCTAACCTATACAAGATTTATATCAACCTAGAAACCTTAAAAAAATTAAAGATAAGAAAAAAATAGGGTAAAGTAAAAATACAATACCATAAGAAGATTAGAGAAACAATTCTCAAATAGTTAAGATGAATTTAGCAGATGTTTGATTCAAACTCACTTAATTTGATCTGAAAATCTTGTGAAATGGAGAAATCTAATTAAGCTCTTTTCTCTGAGATTTTCACACTTGAAGGAGAAAGAAAATCATGTAAAAGTTATGAAAACTAAAAGTAGCTAGGACTTTTATAACTGTTGTAACCGTTTATAATAGAAAAACTAACTTTCAGTTTGTGAATCAATTCATGAATTGATTCAGATAAAAATCCCAACTTTTGGTTAAAAAAATTTTCAAAACTATTCTTCATGAATCGATTCATATAGATTTTCAAACATGAATCAATTGATGAATTGATTTGTAATGTGTAAAATAGTTTTTATAAAATCTATACTTTCTTTAGGTGGTGTTTCTATCTAATTTTGAAAATATTTATTTGAATCAAACTTCTTTTGAATTCGTTTACAAAAAATCCTATAAAAATAAAATAATTCCTAATTCTAATGTTGATCTTTTTGAATCATATGTACTTTGAAACCTACAAAACAAATTAAAGTAAATAGAGAAATATAATGTCAAATAGTAATGTGAATGATTTGATTAAAATTATTTTTCAACATCAAAACCAAGAAATATAAAGCTAAGAAAACCTAGGCTAACCTACTTATACACAATTATTCTAAGAAGATAGTTATATACATCTTAAACACAAATTGAAGATAAGTAATATATACCAAGACATCCTGCCAACTGTTCTACTTGATATCCTTTGGTATTTCTTTCCATTGCTCAATGCTGATTGGCACTTTGGTGCATGCCAAGATTACAATGTAACTCTTATATTTGGATGAACCAACCCCACTTACTTCACCCTTGGCATTGAACTCAAGTTTCATCTTTTCTCCTTTATTGCACATCAAGTTCATCTCCTTCATAAGTGTAGCATTCCTTATACTCTTCTCACTATGACCATTATGCTTAAAAAGATTCATATGGTTGTTTAAAAGGGAAAAAGAAAAGGAATTTAACCTCAAAAAATAATAATTTAGGAAATATATCATCTTCTAATAATAGTTTGTGCCTAAATTATAAAACTGTTAATTCAAGTTTGGAATAAGTTGAACATGCAAGACACACAATATATATATATATATATAACAAAAGAATATAATGATTATGATAAATTAATGTGATAATTCCTTCAAGAATAAGAAAGGTTTGTTCAGAGTAAAACTACTAATTACTATCCACTTTGATCAAGTTATCCAATTTTATATTGTCATATACATTAGGTATATAAACAATATTAAATAATTTCACTAATAAACTATGTTAGTTTAATTATCAAAATCATGTTGTAGCAAGATTACTAGCCCCCTCATGTAATGATGGTGATCTGAAGGCCATCTACCCAAATTCATGTCATGGGAATATATTACAGAAGTATAAACAAGATAGTAAGAGGCAAATAATGGGTGCAACTAGCAACTAGCAAACTGTCAACCTTTTCTTTTTTCCTTTTTTCTAGTAGTTAGTGAAAAAATGTTTTGCATATATCTTAATTAATTTAATTTTTGAGTAAGTAAATGGCAAGTTACTCATGTTCAATAACAATTTTATCACACATAAATAAATTAGATAAGTATATACTTTTATTACACATAAATCATTCATGATAAATAAACTAAGAAACAAGGCATGACAAACCATAAAACTATAGGCAAAAACCAACTCATACCAGCCAAGAACCACAACCAAAACTAAACCCTAACTCAAATAATTCCCAATAAATAAACTAAGAAACAAAAGAGAAAAAAGAAGCTAAATCCTAAACTATAAACCATCAGCCAAGTACAAAGCCAATAAAATATTAAAAAACACTATGATATAACTTAGTAATGAAGAAAAGAAAATAATGTAAAAAAAATGAAGTTCCCTACCTTAATCGGTAATATATTTGAAATGTGAATATCAAAGACAACAAAGACAACTGAATATAGTAAGGACCAATGCAACAAGGGTTTGATAATGATTTTGGTTAAATATTTCAGACATAGCAGAGCACAATGAGATTCAGAGGGATGAACTAGCACACTATGTAAAAATGTCTAGACTTGAGATGTTAGTTAACACATAAGAATTGATTTGGTTCCTTGTAAATAACCAAGATCTTAAAGTTTATATATCAATTTTTTATGAAAACTGATATATTAATTTTCAATATGTTGATGGCGAAATTCGGTTCGTGTACAGGAACCAAGCTCCGGCCAACAGGATGTAGAGTTCAGGAATCAATGCTACTCTTGAAGTGTTATGAAGGAAGAGGGAGAAGGGAAGACTGTGTTTTCACGTGGTTCGACCAAATTCAAGTAGTACCGAACCCTACGTCCACGGCGAGATTTTTATTGATAATGTGCAAAATATTGTTTACAAGATTGGCCTCTCCCCTTTATGCTAACAAGGCAGTCCTATTTATAGAAGGATGAGAGCATACATACATTAAATGCAATCTACAATTGTGTTACATTAATTAAATGGGAAAAGACACTAAGAGGTATGTATTCCGAAAATGGGCTGTGAAGCAGGCCTTCTTAGGCCGACAAGTGGGCTTTGTAGCTGCCATTGTATCAGGCAGAATGCTTTGCTATCTCAAGCGAGAGCTTCTCGGGGAAGTCGTTTTAGGCTTGCTGCAGCGAGGGGGTGAGCATGAAAGGAGTAGTCGTTAATCTGTCGTCTGAGCCTGTTATCACAAAGTCGCGCAGTCGCTGGGGAGTGGTCTTTCACACCACGGTCGAGCGAGGCAGTCTGGACAGGGCCTGGTGCCTGATGCGCTCGCTGCTGCTTGTCTGGAGCTTCCGAAGGCTTTTTGCTGAGATGCGAGGACTGATCCTCGGGCTCTCAGGGACTCGTCCGTGCAAGGACATTTCCGATGTATAACACAATATATTTTCAAAAACACCTCCGCTACTTCATAATAATATATTTGTTGAATTTTTTTTCGTTTTATTTATACATCGATTTTTAATAACAAATGATATATCAATTTTCAATATATTTGCAAAAACACCACCGCAGCTTCAATTTTATATACTCATATTGAATTTTTTAATTATTTTTTTATTTTATTTATACGTTGATTTTTTATGACAATCACCAGATTAATTTTAACATATTTATAAAAACACCATTGTCACTTCAATATTATATACTTATGTTGAATTTTATGAATTATTTTTGTCTATCTACATCGGTTCTTATTAAAAATCAAAGTCTAATCTATGTCTTTTAATATATCCAAATATAAACACATTAATTTTTTAATTATTTTGATAATTTCATAGTCATATCAATAAATTAATTATATGTAAACAATTTGATCAAGAATTCAATTGATAAATTAATTAAGAATTATTTGAGCATAATCAAATAAATTAAGAATTATTTTATAATAAAGTTCCTTAAAGTATAATTAAATAAGAATTTAATTGATAAATTAATAATTTTTTTGACAATTAACACTACAAGAAAATCATGATTTTTTAATGGAATATTTCAACGAAATTTTATCCGTTGAAATATTCCAACGGTAATTCCCACAGACGACTATCTGTTGGAATACTAAAACAGAAACTACAACGGACTAAAAATTTCATGGGAATATTCCAACGGACATAATTGCCCATTTGAAAATCCATTGGAATATTCCCACGGATTTTTATCCATTGTAATATTCCGTTACAATATCAATTAATTTATACGGCATGTTTTGATTATTTATTAAATTCCAACGAACATAATTTTCCGTTGTAAAATCCACTTGAATATTCCAATGGATAAAAATCCGTTGGACTATCAATTAATTTATACGGCGCATTTTGATTATTTATTAAATTCCAACAAAAATATTTTGTTGAAATTTCCATTGAAATTTTTGAAACCCTTAAACTCGTCCCCAATTTCATTTTCTACAGGTTTTACGTCGTTCGCAACGTCCATTCGTCGTCTGTTCGCAGCTCCGGTGGGGTTTCTTGTTTTTCTTCCTTATTTAAAGCTTCTTTTGCACTATAACAAGGTAAAAGCGTTTAATCTGTTGATTTTGGTGGTTTCTGCGTTGTGTTCTTTGTCATTCTTGTGTTCATTGTTCTTGTGGTTTCGTTGTGTTTTTGACCTTTTTCTATGTTTGTTTATGATTTCCATTGAATGACTGTGCTTTTTTATTTTTTGATTTATGATTATAAAACTG
>JANHAO010004045.1:0-24958 GCA_026873985.1 Saraca asoca
CCCGTACTCGCCGGTTCTATGTTACAACTACGCCGTGCGCTTGCGGTTATTTTTAAAACGTGCAGTAACTTTGCAGATACATCAATACCATGAGACTAAAAAATGGCCAAGAAATTGACACGTTCCACTAGTGCTCTTATTATCCATTCTAATACTAATAAAGTTAGTATCAGAATAACATATTAAAGAGTTAGAGCTTGATCTAGGATACTATTTAGAAAAAATGAATCTAAGTATATCAAATATGTCAATATTAGCATCAAGTATGCATAGTAGAAATTTAAAATTTTTCTCCCAAACTTAGATCATATTGTTTGCATATTAATTCAAAATTAAAGTAAATTTAAAACAACTGTTTAAATTATACCTTTACAAGAGTTGTTCTTAGAATCCTTGTTTTCCAAAGTTAGGTTTGATTTGTAAGCAATACTATAAACAATCCCCATGATCAACTCCTTCAAATTATGTCCAAACAACTCCTTTGGATTTGATCTCTAAAATCGACGATGATCCATATGAACCAAGTTGATTCAAAGCTTTTACAAAGTTCATGTAACTTGTAGGATGGGAAATACAACCATTTAGTTTAAAAGGTGCTACCTCTTAAAGGAAACAATATTCACTAGGTAGGGTTGAGTGTTTGAATGCAAAAAGGAGATGAGTGGGATCACACAAAGAAAGTTAGTGCACAACATATGTGTTATGGCTAAAAATCTTGTATCTTTAGTTTAGCTTCTCTTCTCTTTTTATAGAGGAGTTTGGAGCACAAGCAAGAGTGGGTTAGCTTAATGAATGATGCGCAATCTAGGATGACCCCTTGCTTGTGCCATCCTCCATGTAACCCCTTAGGTCCAATGAGTCCACACTCCTTAGCCTAAGGCTCCTTCCTTTGTTTCTAAAAAGCCCAAACACTTTTTTATGAGTCCATACTCATAATCTCTCTCTTACAATCATCCTCTAATTAGTTTGATTAACTTAGAACAATTTTTAACTGAGGAACTATTCCTCTAATTTTGATCTCCTCCAATATTAATATAAATGTACTACTATTTACTAATTATAATCTCCATTAGAATTATTAAATCTTTGATTAATTAATACTTCTAATCGCATTAGAACACTTAATTAATCATTTTAAATTTCCAAGATGTTCATCAAATTCAACTCTTGAATTCATAACATTTTACATTCTAAGTTTCCTTTGACTTTCGATTAAAGTGATTCTATTATGTGTAATCCATTAGGCTTCAATGCATATTGGTAATGAATTCATTTATAAGCTTCTTCAAGTCCAATTGAATTAAAACTTCTTTTGATTCAAATACAATTTCTCTAAATTGTTCAAATAAATTTATAGATTATGATTGGCTTCTAGTAAAACATTTTGGCTATCCAAATGCCAAGAATAGATTTATTTGGAAATCAAATGTTTCTTGACAAAGTGTTAGTGTATTATTCAATCTCTTCATCTCGTGATATTCAAATTGGACTTAGATGTGTATGTTTGACCATGCACTATATTATAATCGTTGATACATAAAAGCACTTTTATGTATTGTTAATTGATTATACATAAAACTCCTTTTATGCATTAATCAATACATAGGCCTATGATTTTGATCATAGCATAATTGTTAAAACATCTTTAAAATATGTATCTTTTGTTACCAAGGAGGATGAATTCTCTCTTAATCAATCACTACCTTCATGTACTTTATGGTCAACCCAAAATTATTTGTATTTATAATTTCAAGAGTGTAAGCCTAGAATAAAATCAAAGAACACAACTCTATACATAAGATACCATGTTGATCTCAAGTCTAAGGATCACTTACACTACCTTTCATATGGAAAGTCTATTGACACATGGTAACAATCCATATGGTTTATCAAGGGGGTCAATCTAGTCATATGTTCTCTAGCACATACTCATATGTTTGTTAGTTATCTCCATATCAAAAAATATATGAAATCACTACATTCTTCCAAAGAATGTGACATAGCATATGCTGGTTTACTCATAAATAATTAATATTTTATTTTCTCAATTATACCATAACTAGGGATATTTAGAAATTATAACTATATCTATAAATTATCTCATAATCATAATCTCCATTGTAATTTAATTTTACACAATTATAACTTTAAGGACTTTATCTAAGATAATATACATATATCAAGTATAAACATATTTCAAACTAAATTGATAAAGAGGCCAAAACATAACATTTCATTAAATATGCTAAAATATGTAATATTCATACCATTACAACAATATTTTTAGGGCATCTTATACTAATAGATACCACAGTCCAATGTGTGATGTGCCTACAAGGTATCTTGAGATTCTTTTAACAATGATTAAGTGAGATTATTTTGGATTAGCTTGAAACCTTGCACATATACACACACTAAACCTGGTATCGGGCCTACTTGCAAAAAATTAGAGTAAGGAACCTATCATATCCTTATAAATAGTAATGGTTACCTCTTTACCTCCCTTATCAAGATCCAATTTTGTTGATGGCTCATGAGAATTCCAAAAGGTTTTGCACTTTCTATATCAAACTTTTTAAGCAGCTCCTATTGTATATTTGATTTGGCTCACAAAGATTCCATCCTTTGATTGCTTGATTTGGAGACTAAGAAAGAAGTTCAACTTTCCTATCAAGGACATTTCAAACTCTCCTTGCATGGTTTTAACAAATTCTTTGCATATAAACTCATTAGTAGCACAAAAAATAATGCCATCAACATATTTTTTACACCAAAAAGATATCATAATTTTTATACTTAATAAACAAAGTGATGTCAATTTTACCTCTTGAAAAACCATTGTTTAAAGGAAATTTGCTCAAATGCTCATATTAAGGTCTAATAGTTTGTTTGAGACCATAAAGAACCTTTTTTTTAACTTATAAACATGATTAGGAAAAATATGACTCTCAAAATTAGTCATACACTTCTTTCGTAATTAATTCACTCAAAAATGAACTTTCGATACCCATTTAATAAGGCTTAAATCCTTTCATGCAAGCATATGCTAATAAGATTCTAATTACTTCTAATCTAGCTATCAGTGCATAAGTTTCATTAAAATCAATGTCTTCCTTTTGGTTGTAACCTTTTGCAACCAATCAGTTTTTATGTCTAACAATGGCACCATTTTCATCAAGCTTATTCCTAAAAACTCATTTGGATCTTATAATAGTATGATTATCAAGTCTTGGCACAAGTTCCTAAACTTTATTTCTTTCAAATTGATTTAATTCATCTTGCATTGCCATGATCCAATGCTTATCATGTACAACCTTATCAATACTTTTAGGATCAATTTGAGAAAGAAAAGCTAGATGACCATAAATAATTTTAAGAGTGTTACATGTTATCCTTTGAGACATATCACCAATGACTTGATCAATGGCATGGCTTTTCATGATCTTCCTATATGTTTGTGGTCCATATGTCCTATCTTCATTTGAAATATCCATGGTAGGAGGCTATTGATCATCTTTGTTCTCTTTGTCTCCTTCCTCTTCTCTTTTTTCTTGTGAAGGATTTGAGTCTCTTTGAGGAAGCCAAGCATCTACTTGCTCATTATCATTATTAACAAATTTATGCACAATGGAAGTAGATTTATCAAGAGCAATATGAATCGATTCTTCTACTAGCAAAGTTCTCTTGTTGAAAATTTTAAATACTTTGATAGAGGAAGAATACCCAATAAAGATGACTTCATCAAATTTAACATCAAATTTTCTAAGATTGTCTTTGCCATTATTAAGCACAAATCACTTTCCAAGATTCTTCCATTAGGCATTATTAAGGCTTTATTCATAACATAACAGGTGGTGTTTACCACATCTACCAAAAAAGACCTAGGGAGAGAACTATCATTAAGCATGATTTTAGCCATTTCTTCTAGACACCTATTTTTCCTCTCAATAGCTTCATTTTGTTAAGGGATTTTAGGAGATGAGAAATTATGTTCAATGCCATTCTCATTGCAAAAATAAGTAAAGTCATCATTTTCAAATTTTCCACCATGATCACTTCAAATATTTACAATATTTATTCGTTTTTCATTTTGAATAGACTTTGAAAGCTTTTGAAAAGCTTGAAAGGTATCACTCTTTTTGAGCAAGGAACAATATCCATGTGTACTTCGAGTAGTCATCAAAAATTACAAGCATGTAGTACTTTCCACCATGACTTTTAGTTCCTGACAAACCAATCAAGTCCATGTGAAGTAGTTGACATGGTCTTGATGTAGAAATAACAATTTTATGTTTGAAATATGTCTTTACTTGTTTTCCCTTTTGACATTTATCACATAATCTATCTTTATTGTATTTGAGCTTAAGGAAAGCAATGATGGAATCATTTTTTGAAAATTTTTCAATAAGATCCATACTTGCATGAGCAAGCCTTTTATGCAAAAACTAAGAATCATCATTCACACTAACCAAACACTTAGAATCAATATTAGGCTCATTGTCAATATCAATCATATAAATATTATTGTACCTTTTGCCAACTAACTTAAATTGCTTATCATTTTTATTCTTAATTATGCAACAAGTGAAGTCAGAGGTTATTTTATTCCCCTTATCACAATTAACTAATGATAAGCAAATTATGTTTAAGCCTTTTTACTAATAAAATATTTTTGATAGAGGATTAAGATTCCTTACTGACCTTACCTTTACCTATCACTTTGTCCTTAGCATTGGTCACCAATTATGTATCGAAAGCATCCATTATCTAAGAATTACATGTCACTTCACGATCTCCTACTCACCTATAAAAGGAAAATCATTCTTTAGATATGGGTAACTAATTAGTATTAGGTCCTTGAGAGTTAGATCTACTAGATGATCCTTTTGGTACATAAATAATTTTCTCTTCAATTTAAGTGTTATTTTTGTGAGCATAAGAGTGAATACGATGACCTTTTTGTCCATATTAGAAACACGTCATGTGAGGTTAATTTCCAATGGTTTATCTTACAAAGAGATTTATAAAAATAGTTTTTTTTTCTTATATCCAAGTCCGTTTGTGTTGAAACCATATCTTTGGCTTCTAAGCAAAGCATCAAGTGATTGCTTGCCTTTTGTGAATTTCTCAAGCATCTTATTCAAATTATTAAGTTTTGACTTAAGACTTTCACAAGTAGCATACCCTTGTGATGAGTTCTTAAGGTTATCAATTTCTTCCAATAAATAATTGTTCTCCTTTTTAAAATTTTAATGTTATTTTCTAAAGAAGCAATGATTTCTGTTGACAAATTGACATTTATTTTAGCCTTAGACAAGTTATCTCAAAGTCCAGCATATATTGCATTCACATCATTTAGAGAATGGACAGAGTCATCATTTTTTACCCTATCGTCATTGTCTCCCATAGCCATGATACAAAGAAGTACATCTTCATCTTTCTCTTCCTTATAATTGGAATCCATTTCATCTTACTCTAAGTTGCTAGGTGAGCTCTTTTGCTTGGGTGTTTGTTCTTTTTTCTTTCATTGGTACATAGGGCAATCATTCATGATTTGTCCTAACTTTTTGCACTCGTAGTATGTTGCACTTGCTTGGTTACTTTGCTCTTCTATACTAACATTTTTTTTTGGGGAAAGGTAGCCTTCTTGTTCCACCAATCTTTTGAGCCTTTAGAAGTTGTTGATACTTCTTAACCAGGAGGGCCAATTCATCTTCAATGGACATGCCATAGGTATCTTCCTAGCTTTCTAACTCATCATCTTCTTCATTATAGGTAACGACTGTTAGCCTTATTAACATATATTCTTTAGTTTTAATGTTAAAAAAATAATTTTGTTTGATGTCACGATCTAACCATATGCTTTTGAGTGTTTGTTCATTTTGCAGACTTAAAACTGATCAAGTGATATTCAAGATATCAAAAGATCCAGTATTTGTCTTAAATTTTTTTTATTGATTTTTATAGGATATTTTGTGAATGTTTTAATCAGTTTTGATCCAAATAATTTTCTAAAAATAGCTAAATTGAGGTAGAAATAAATTAAACGAAATGTGTTTAAAATAAATATTTTCTAGTAATATTTTCAATGCATTCTCACAAGTTGAATTTTTATAAAAATTATTTTTTACTGTGTGAATTAATTCCTGAATCAATTCAAACATGGAATCTTTTGGAATGTACTTGAATCGATTCACAAATCGATTCATGAAGAAAATTTTTTGAAAATGCTTTCACTGAAACATTAGAAAATATTTTGAATTAATTAAGTAATTGATTCACAATCTTTTTATATCAAAGGTTAAATCAATTCATGCATCGATTCGATCATGAACTTCTTCATGATCTTCATAATACAAATCTATTCACAAATCAATTAGTTAGTTATAACTACTATAAATCGATTCAAGATCAAAAAGTTAGTTATTTTTCAAAAATCAATTATAGTGACTATAAATAGCCTTCACCTCATTTCAACACAATAGAGTTTTCAATTTTCTCACACTTTTAGAGTGCGAAAATAAAAAGTTTCTGATCTTCATCTAATCTAAATTCTATCTCTTCAATTTACGTTTGATTTACAATTTTGGATCAAATCTATAAAGAATACAACTGGGTAATTGAAATTTTCATCTCAATTGTTGGTATTGTATACCTGACTTCTATTTTTTTATTTTAATTGCAATTTCTAGGTTGATAGGAATTGGAGATACAAGAAAGAAGTTGATCTTCCATTGCATCTTCTATTAGTCATAAGGTTGTTTACAATTAAGCTAAAAGTGTAGTGTTATTGTATCTATAGGTTTTGCAACAGCCCAATGTAAATCTTGTTGTAAATTAGCTATTCAGGAGCCCAGTTAAAATCCTATTGTAGTTAATTAAAAAGATCATCTAGTTGATGATTAATCCAATGGATGTAGACTTCATCTACTATTTCAGGTGAAGCTGAATCACTTTAAAATTTTGGTGTTCTTATTTATCTTTCTGCATTTTACATTCTACTACACTGTATTTTTTATGTTCAACATTTCTGATGTTTTGATATAATTCTAATATAATTCTACTATAATTTTGATTAACTACAATTTTGTTAATTGTTAAACTGTTTAATTTAATCAATAGCTAACTAAATTCCTAAAAATACCAATTACTCTAATGTTATCTTTATCTACTGATAGAATTTAATTGAAATACCTTGTGAAACAAGAATTCAATCTTTATGTCAAAAGAGTATTTTTACAAATGTAAATAAGGCAAGATCTATAACTTGTTGGACCCTCAACAACGATTTTGAGAGTAAGATTCTTCTTTCGCCTATTATTGTCATTGATTGGAGAACCTCTTAAGCTCCATTTCATATTCTTCTAAGTTGCTAGTGAACTCTTACAAGGTAGGTAGGCATGCCCATTTTCATAAACTCCTTGATATTAATAATTTTTGGTTGCCACTTTATTGTCAATTAGTGAAGCACATTGTGAACCACATCAGCTTTTTCAAATTTCCTATCAAAAATACTTAAATGGTTAAAAATAGCAGTAAATCTTTGCACTATATCCTTGATAGATTCATCACCATTCATCCTAAAATGTTCATATGAGATATACGATTATGAACTTTAGTTACTTTGACTTGGGTGGTTTCTATGTGAGAAATTTTAAGAGCATCTCACATATATTTTGTAGTTGCATAGTTGGATACTCTTTCTTACTCACTAAGCCATAGTAATTAGATATATTCCACTTTATCTGAGAAGTGAGGATGCATTTCTTTTTCTTATAGTCACTCCAGTTACTTCTAGGTTTCAAAATAGTTGCATTATTTTCAACCTTGGTAAGTAATGTTAAGAAAAGCATATTTAAACATATAAAATATGCAATCATATGCATCAAGAATGCATAGTGGAAATTTTAAATTTTTATCAATCCTGGATCATGTTATTACTAATTAATTTGTAAAATAACATATATTTCAAATAAAGCTTAATGTAGTAATTTTTATCATACCTTCTTGAAAGTTGTTTTTAGAATCCTAAGTCTTCAAAATAGAGCTTAATTTCCAAGTATTTCCACAAACAAGCCACACGATCAACTCCTTCAAATTGTGTTTGAACAATTCCTTCGGATTTAATTTCCAATACCAATGGTGATCCACATGAACCAGTTTGATTCAAAGCCTTTACCAAGTGCAGATGATTGATAAAGTAGGAAAGTCAACCGTTTAGCTTAAGAAATGCTAATTCTCCAAGGAATCACAATTCATTAGGGTAAGGTTGAGTATTTAAATGTAAAAATGAGATGAGAAGGAAGATCATAGAGGGAATTGGCAAACAACACATATGATAGGCTAAATGATACTTTCTTGTTTCAATTTGGCTTCTCTCCTCCTTAAATAGAAGAGTTTGGAGCATAAGCAAGGTGGGAAGGCATATGAGTGATGCATAACTTATGGTTGCCCCTTGATTATGTTGTTCACTCAAAATGGATGGGCTACATAGCTATTGTAGTCCCTTAGGCCTAAAGAGTCCATACTCTTTAATCTAATACTCTTTCATTTGTATCCAAGAAGCCCAAACACTTTCTTTTGAGTTTATACTTATAAACTCTCTTTTGTAATCATTCTCAAATTGCTTCAATTAATTTAAAACAATTTCTAAATGAGGAATCATTCCTTTATTCAACATTTCTTTTGGTGTTAATATGAATATTATCCAATATTTAAATACCAACTATAGAAATTTACTATCAATTAATAATTTTAATCTCTATTAAAATTATTAAATTTTTTATTAATTAACACTTCTAATCACATTAGAACACTTAATTAATTATTTCAAATTTCCAAGATGTTCATCCAATTCAACTCTTGAGATCATAACATTTTACATTCTAACCTTTCCTTTAACTTTGAATCAAAGATATTCTATTGCATGTGACCCATTAGATTTCCATGAATGTTGGCAATGAATTCATTTACAAGCTTCCATAAGCTTAATTAAATTAAAACTCCTTTTAATTCAAACGTAGTTTCCTAAATTGTTCAAACAAATTCATAAATCAAGATTGACTTCTAAAAAAAAATTATGACTAGAGATGTAAAATAGGTTCCAAGCCCGCAAGCTTTGTAAGTTACCCATCTATTTGGGGTGGGTTGAACTTTTATTTTTGTCCCTAGGTTTTTGACAAAAGCTCAAATAGGTTGCCCAAACAAGCTTGAATCCATGTGGGCTTGCCTAAATGGTCATAGGCTGACTTGCGGGCCTACCTAGTTTTTTAAATTCTTCCTTTTCAAATAAGCCTATAATTGTAATATATAAGTCTAACCTAATAAGCCCATTGTTTAAGATAATACCCACTGGGTATTATTCCAATACTCATTTGAAAGAACTAATAAAATATAAAATAATAAATAAATAAAACTCAATAAAAAATGGTCTGTCTATGAGCTTGCCTAACCTATTAATGAGGTAGGCTGGACTTCTTCTTAGAAGACCATGTTTGGGTGTGGGCTCAAATGGGTTAGCCGGTGTAGGCCAGGCCCGTCTGAGCCTGGCTCGTTTGCTTTACATCTATAATCATGATGACCCAAATGTCAGGAATAGATTTGTGGAAATTAAAACCTTACATGACAAGGTGCTAGTGTGTAATTCAATCCCTTTACCTCTTGATATTCAAATCGGACTTAAGGTATGGTTCAAATGTCAACTCTATAAACGTCTAATCTAAGGTGTGTGTTTGACCATATGCTATCTCACAATCGTTCATATATAAAACTCTTTTTATGTATTAATTGATTTTACATAAACTTCTTCTATGCGCTATCAATAAATAAGCCTATGGTTTTGATCATAGCACAAGTGTCAAAATATTTTTTGAATATCTTTCTTTATAAACAAGGAGGATGAATTCCATTTTTTAATCACTACCTTCATATACTTCATGGTAGATCCAAAATTATTCATATCTAACTTTAAGAGTGCAAGCCTAGAATAAAATAAAAGTACACAACTTCATATATAAGATACTATGTTGATCTCAAGTCTAAGGATCACTTACATTACCTTTCATGTGAAAAGCCTATTAACACATGGTAATATTCCATATGATTTCTTATGATGGGTCAATCTAGTTATATATTTCATAACATATACCCATATGTTTTGTCCAAATATCTACATATCAAACTGTGTATGAGATTGCATTCTTTAAAAGAATGTGACATAACATTCGCTGGTTTACTCACGAATAATTAATATCATGTTTTCTAAATTATTCCACAACCAGGATATTTAGAAATTATAATTATGTGTACAAATCATCTCATAATTATAATTTCCATTGTAATTTATTTTTACATAATTATATTTTCTAGGACTTTATCTAAGATAATATACATATCATACACACATAGATATATATATATATTTAAGACTAAATTGATAAAGAGGCTATTAAATATGTTAAGATATGTACTATCCATCCTATTACAATAATTGTCTCTAGGCCATAAAATGTTTGTGATAATCCGCTTCACATAAGTAGAACATTTCTAAATCTTTATATATGAAAGGTGTTGCGTGTAATTTTCAGTACCACATAAATAGGTTGGTAAAAGCCCAATGGATAGACTCAGCTAACAAAGGCCTAACTTATCTGGATTGAAGCCACCGGACCAAGACACCAGGTCGCTAAACACAAGCTAAGGTTACTGGTCAACATGGGTCAAAGTAGCAACCTTAGGTCAAGAGAATAAGGACTAGCTCGCAGCTCGTAACAAGCATTTTCAACCATTAGGAAAGCCCATCTAGTCTCCTATTCTGGCAAAAGTCTGTTATAACTGTCTATCCTGATTAACCATGGAATCCTAATTAAGTCATGATACTTATCTGTTATAGATTTACATTCAAACTATAACCCCTAATCATTATAAAAAGGGATGAAATCATTGTACATGGGACATTCAATCATAAAATATAATACATTTAGCAAAGAGTAATAAAAGCCATAGATGTAGGGGTCAAATTGACTTTAGCCAAATCATGTTAAACACTTTTAGTGTCTCCTTGCTTTTCCTCTCTCTCTTTTTCTCCTTTCACATTCGTTCTGTAGCTTAGGGTTCAAAACTTAGGTTGACTGGATTTTACCATCAACATTTTGGCGCTAGAAGGAGGGCCCTAAACTATATTTACCTTTATTTTTTGATGGTTAGAGGAAGAAACACTAGAAGTTTAGATGCTATAGTTGGCCAATTAGCTGGTCATACAAAACATCAAGAGGATCTGGTTCTCCATACAGGCACTTTCACCATCCCCGTTGTAGGTGTTGCTACCGACATGCCACCAGCGACCTCACACCAACCTGATATCATTGATGGAATACAAGCATAGTATTAATGTCACGAGGCATTGGAAAAAATGGTAGGAGAGTTGGCTAAGGCAATTAGGGCATTAACTCAAGCACGAGCCCTGGGTCGCAGAAGTACGTTGGGGGCACTACATAGAAATAAGGTCTCCAATAGTTACAGGAAGGAGCTCAGGAAGAGAGGCTAATTAGAAAAGAACATCGACATACTCATTCAGCTTGCTCTACCAACTCATGGCCAAGGTTGGAGGTCTATCGAGTTCATAAGGAAGATGAAGGAGACCATCAATGACATAGGAGTTCGCATCAAGTTGAAGGCTCAAACAAGACCAATATGAGACATGCCTTAGATCAAAACTCACTGGGCCACAAGCAGAAAAAGCACCAGACTTCAGATCACCAAAGAAAGAGGAGCCGACCATCTCTCAGCCATTAGTTTGAGACTCAAGATCACATGGTAGAGGAACTACTTCAAAGGGTGAAGGAATTAGAACAATGCCCTCAAACTTAGGACCACTGAGACCATTACAATAGGAGGATGCCATTCACCAAGGAGATCGAAAGAGCCTCTCCCACACAAGTTCAAAGTTTCCATTATCCCACTATACAATGGGGATAGTGATCCATATAACTACCTGAATGCATTCAATGTATAGATGGATCTTTAAACAATCAATCCTTTGGTCAAGTGTCATGTTTTCCAACCACCCTAGGGGACTTACCTCAAACATGGTTCAAGAATCTCAAAGCTCATAGCATTGACAGTTGAGAAGAATGCTAGAGAAGATTCATTAATCAGTACAAGGCATTGAGAAGGCAGCTCACACCACCCTGCCACCTCACAACAATCTTTTAGTGAAAGAATGAATCACTGAAGGATGACATTATCTGATTCAAACATGAGTTTAGTAACATAGCAAATCCCTTAGATGAAAGCATCTTAACAGCGATCTCAGTGAGACTCCGCAAAGATAGGAAGCTGTATGAAAGCATATACAAGTCTTCGATAAGGGACCTAGGTGAATTCTATGAATGAGTTGCCAAAGAGATCAGGTGGGAGGAAACCTTTGATCCTAAAAAGTCCAAGGATAAGGCAAATGGCTTCAACCAGACTAAAAAGAGGAGCAATACCAGGAATGGCAAAGAGAGTCAAGAAGATAACCTTGAAAATCGAGTCACAAAGAAGGCCAGAAACTAGTGATCTCAGCATAAAGGTTGCCATGACAACTACAGCATCTTATCAAATACTCTAGAAAGGATCTTCATGACAGAGAAGGATAGGGAGGATTTTAGGAAGCTCAACCCCATAAGAACTCTCGATCAGTTTAGAAACAAGAACAAGCATTGTGCTTATTATGATGAAATCAGGTACAACACTTCAAAATGCAGGGCACTCAAGGACGCATTTGAGGATCTAATCAAGAGAGGTCATTTAAGAGATTATGTGATGTGACCTACGGTCAGCATTGTCAACAACGTATATGGTAACAATTCCAGCAAACTCCTGAGTAGGAAGACACACCGTCGATAAGAACTATATTTACTATTCACGATGGGCCTTCTGTTGTAGGTACCTCAAATGAGTCATATGAATCCTACCTGCTGGAAGGAAAACACATCCTATTTACTGGACATAGTGAATTTGAGGGTCCCACTAAGAAAGCAAAGATGACCTCGAATAGTATCACTTTCACAGATAAAGATACACGTGGAATACATTCCCCTAAATGACGCACTAGTTATTCGAGCTAAAATTGGTGATACCAGGGTATGAAGGATTTTGATTGATACAGGCAGCTCAGTGAACATAATGTACAAGAGATATTTTGAATAGATGGGCCTGAGCACAGGCCAACTGGAGTCTTCTCTAAAGCCCCTTTATGGATTCACTAGAGACGTAACAATACTGATAGGGTAGATTAGGCTTCCCATTACTCTTGGAGACTGGGGTCGCTAGGCAACCATCCTGGTAGATTTTCTGATCATCAATTATCCCTCAACATATAATGTAGTGTTGGGGTGACCTACAATCAATGACCTAAAAATGGTCATGTCTACTAGGACAATTACCATTAGATTCCTGACCCGTAATGGAGTTGGATGTGTGTGAGGTGACCAGCACATAGCTAGATAATGCTACGAGGATGAAGTCAAACTAGGGACAAGGGGAAAGAAGGCTAATGGGATTTTTAGTGGAGAGCTTGAGCTTGGAGCACTACACATCTCCACCCATATTATCAATGAACTCGATTTTGCTTATCTAACCCTATAATATTATTTTTAAATTTTTATTACTAATTACTAATTTCTGAATGAATTTTCAAATAGAATACTAGAGGTGAGCTATCACCCTTCTAATCTAGAGGCAAGCACTTCTAATCTGGAAGCAAGCACTCCTAATCTGGAAGCAAGCACTCATCCTTCTACTCCAAAAAAGGCATTCGACTCGATGTACTTACAAAGACTTGGCATTGCATATGACTAACTATTTGACACTATATACGACCTATTTTTTAGCACTGCATGTGACTTATTATCTGGCATCGCATGCGACCTACTCCTTGGCACCATGTGCTACCAACTATTCAACACTGCATACGACCTACTTTTTGGCACCATATGCGACTTACTGTCTAACATCACATGCGACCTATTACTTGGCATCGTATGTGACCAATTATTTGGCATCGCATATGACCTACTTTTTGGCATCGCATGTGACCTACTATCTGGCACCGTATGCGACCTACTACTTGGCATCATATACATTTAACTATTCGGCATCGTATGTGACCAATTATTCAGCACTGCATGCGACCTACTATCTGGCATTGTATGAGACCTACTTCTTGGCACTAGATGTGACTAACTATTCAGCATTACATATAACCTACTTTTTGGCACCACATGTAACCTACTATTCGGCACCACATGTGACCTACTCATTGCCAACTAAGGCTTATAGCCAGCTGAGGCACATCGATGCTCAATTCATTACCAGTTGAGGCACATCGGTGCTCAAAAGACTGCTAATTGAAGCACATCCATGTGACCTATTGGTCATTTAACCTGATAAATATACATTGCTAGAAGTTGAAAAGCATTAATGTGACTAACTGGGCATTTAACTTGATTATTGAACTATGATCTGCAGGGGTCTATTCATGATATCATAGTTCAATACGACATACTTAAAAAGCATAATAATAAAAAAAATGCATTAAAGACCTCAATAAGGAGAATATCCATATGAAGGTTCAAAATACATAAATATACAACTACTATAGCCTATGGGAAAGACTGGCCTCTAAAATTTGTGCCTTAGTCAGAAGGGTCCATATACGAAGCAAGCTGATCAATGGTAGTTTGATCATCAGCAATCCCACAGCCTGCAAGCTACTCTTTATCAAGTTCCAAGCCAGAAAAGCTCCATCTGCTAGCTACAAACCCTTGTCGGGAAAAGCTACTCTCGCGTCCTCCTTGAAGCCCTTGATGAACTCGAGAACATTCCCACTGAAAAAGGAAAATCCATTTTTGGATGCTCTTCCCATAAGGTGAACAAAAAGTTAGCAGTGGCCTTAGACACCCCCTCCTCTTTAGCTCTCACAATCAGCATAGCAATCTCTGCCTTAACCCAAGTGGCCTTTTCTTTTGCCAATACAGTTGCATTCCTAGCCTAAGTGACCTCATTCTTGGTTACTTCATATTTCCTTTTGAAAGCGTCAGCTCACTACATTGTCACATCCAGTTCACCTTTTACCATTGTCAACTCATCAATAACTTTATGAAGGTTGGATGTAATAGCCTTGTGATTTGCCACCTCGCGAGATAAAGCTTCCTTGGCTCCCTTCCTGGTGACTTTGATGTCTTTAACTTTCTCCTTCAGTTCGAACACCTTGACAGTCATAGTAGCCAAGTCACCCCCAAGCCTTTTCTTTCTCTTATGCTAAGCTCAGAGTACATTCTTCTGCTTTATTATTGACAACAAGATCTAAAAAAATGAATGAACAAGTCAAATTATAAAAAAGCAACAGAACCAAGATTGAAAGGACTTTACTTACCAGCAAGCCATCATGAGTTGCATAACCCATTAATCCCTCTCCCAAAAACTCCTCTGACTCTAATTTTTTGACCCCACTACAAAAGCCCCAGGATCAGCTTGACCTTCTCCTGAAGGAAGTCGAAGTACTCCTCCGTCTTTGGGCCAAGATTGGAAGGTTGCTCCTCAGCCTTGACCTCAGATATCACCTCTAAAGTGACAATGACCTTCTTTCCTTTGGCTATTCTTTGTTTTTTGGTAGGAGGATTAGACAGGGATGTGACATTCTTGACCATCTTAACCACCTTAAGATGTGAGGTGGGAATAAGCGTTTAAGAAGATGCTATGGTCAAAGAAGATGAACCTGTAGTAGCAGGGGTTGTAGTTGTAGCAGGGGGCCGATGAAGTGGTGGCAGCAGCAACAAACTAGGTAGAATAGGAGGTTTATGGTGCTTGGAGGTTAAGCTTCAACATGTTTTTGAACTCTCCAAAATTTTCCTAACTAACCTCCTTAGTTTCATGAGCCCTGATGTGTTTGGAAGCTTGATGTCTAAAGCTGGAGCAAGCTTATGTGAACACAAAAAGTCCTTGTCAAACCTAAGATTGTTCTTCAGATCATTCGAAGTGATGAAATGGCCCAACACCTTAACCTCCTTAGCTTTTAATGATGGTTTCTCCTTGCCAGCTCCATCAAAATAAAATAGAACGTTAAAGTCAAGGAATAAAATAGATTCATACAATCTTATATATCTTCAGCTGGCTTACCAAGAGTAAGGACAAAACTAAAATTACAAAGATCATGTAGGGATGGGCACAAAACATAGAACTAGTGGGTTTTGTAATGCTCCATAATGGACTTTCCCTTAGCATCACCTTATGGCAAGATCCTTTTGAACTCGATTTTCTAAGCTGATAGGTAATAAATCCCATCACTTTGACCCACACTTTTGACATTAAAAAGATAGCAAAGAACTCTTATAGAAGGAGGTGGGATATTATTCCTAAGATATAAGAGGGCAAGAAAGGTGAATTAAGAATATGAGTTTAGTGTGAGCTGAAAAGGGGAAAGATGCAGTTTATTCAATAGCTCCACAAGATAAGTGTAGACTAGGAACCTAAGCCTAACAATGAGATGTTAGGTACTAATGGCAACAAATCTCTTAGGAGGATAGGCTACATAATCATTAGGAAAAGGTGCCAAAATATGACAACCCTTTAGGAAACGGAATGTTTCAACTATGCTCCTAAGATCACTAAGTTTAATGATTGAAAGGTGATGCATAAATATTATATAGTTTGAGGGCTTCTAGCTTCCAGTGACTTACTAGCCCTCAGTAAGATTAGGATGAGCAATAACCCTCTCGATGACCTCACCATTCCCAGAGGTCGCTTCATCTATAAAACGCATCAACTCCCCACTTCAAGCTGGGGATTCAAAATTCTTATCACTTCTTATTCAGTGACCACATCATTTATAACTTGCCATCTACACAAAAGAAGGAATAATCAGGTCGCTAAAAGTAGACTTTACCTACAAGCTGAAGATAACAAGGTTTCCTATACAATAGGCCACACATGCCTTGGATCACCATATCTAAAACTTAAACTATTGAAAACATGGGGGGCTTGACCAATGAACTTATCAGGTCATAAAAACCAAGGAGATAAAAAAAGGATAAACTTGATAACCTGCAACCTCAAAACCTACAAGCACTTTATCAGGCAAATGATATGCCAGTTTCACAAATAATAATAGGCCCACAAATAAACACACTATAGAACCAGTCAGCAGGGAAAATTTTCCTAACAACTAATGAGTGCACATTACCAAACCAAGCCACCAGATATCAAAAACCCATAAAGTAAAGTATTCATAAAAAGTAGGACCTTAGAACCAAGGTTATGTTCAGAGGACTTACTGAATCAATAGAACAAGATAGGTCCTAAGAAGAGAATTCAAAAAAAAAAAACAAGCACAATCAATCTCTGGTGAACCAAACCAAAAGGTTGCTATTGCAAAAATAGAAAGAATAAAGAATCTTGTGGCTAGGTGAGAGCTTGAAAAATAAGAAAAACAGAAGGACAAATTTTCAAAAGCAACAAATGAGAGGGAATAAAAGGTTTTCTCACCTTATAATGCAACCTGTCATATTGTTAGATCAAGAAAATGATCAATTGTCCTCGATCTAAAAGTCTAATGAAATATAGGGCTCTATTGCTATTGCACTGATGATTATGAAAAAGTGTCTGCATTTAATGCAATAATGATGGTATGGGCAGACAAAACAATTCAATAGAAACTAATCGCGATCTCTAGCTTTTACCAGAGAACTTCAGCTCCCAGTCTATAGATCGTACTGAGAGTTAGGGGCTAATGTTGTGGGTAATTTTTGGTACTGCATAAACAAGCTGGTAAAAGCCCAATGGATGGACTTAGTTAACAAAGGCCTAACTCATTTGGATTGAGGCCACCGGACTAAGACACCAAGTCGCTAAACATAAGCTAAGGTCACTAGTCAATATAGGTCAAAGTAATAGCCTTAGGTCAAGAGAACAAGGCCTAGCTCACAGCTCACAACAAGCATCCTTAACCATTAGGAAAGTCCGTCTAGTCTCCTATTCTGGTAGGAGTCTGTTATAACCATCTATCCTAATTAACTATGTAATCCCAATCAAGTCAAGATACTTATTTGTTATAAATTTACATTTAAATTGTAACCCCTTAACTATTACAAAAGGGGATGAAATTATTGTATATAGGACATTCAATCATCAAATACAATACACTTAGGAAAGAGTAATAAAAGCCATGGACATAGGGGTCAAACTAACTTTAGCCAAGCCACGTTAAAAACTTCTAGTGTCTTTCTATTCTTCCTCTCTTTCTTTTTCTCCTTTCACATTTATTCTATAGCTTAGGGTTTAGAACTTGGGTTGATCAGATTTTATCGTTAACAAAAGGCTTGGTTTCTTCCCAAACTATAGCTTGTATAGTGTCTTGTCAACAAATTTTGATGGGATACAATGAAGGATATGTGTAGCAGCTTCCAAACTATAACCCTAGAAAGAGATAGGTAAAGTGCCAAAACTCATCATGGAGTGTACCATGTGAAGCAAGGTATAGTTTCTCCTTTCTGAAACACCATTAATTTGTGGCATTACAAGTGGAGCCCACTATGAAAAAATCCCAAGTTGTTTTAAATAATCAATGAATTCATTGCTTAAGTATTCTCCACCTTAATCCTATCTAAATGTATTGATACTTTTTTCAGTTTGTTTCTCTACTTTAGATTTCAATTCTTTCAACTTTTTAAAGGTTTCAAACTTGTATTTCATCAAATACACATACCCATGGCTAAAGTAAACATCGATAAAGGTGATGAAGTAGGAAAATCCTTCTCTAGCTAGAGTAATCATTGGGCCACATATATCACTATATATAAACTCTAGCACTTCTTTAGCATGTTCACCCTTTCTAGTAAAAGGCTTCTTATTCATTTTTCCAATGAGACATGATTCACAAGTTTCATATAATTCATAATCCAATAAATCCAAATATCCATCTTTATGTAACTTCGTGATTCTAGTTTCATTAGTATGGCCAAATCTATAATGTGAAAGATAGGATGGAGTTTTGGATTCATTAAATTTTGGTTTCTTGTTTATGATTGTTAAGATTTCCTATCTTAGTTCTAGAACATATAATCTGTTAATTAGTTTGTCATTGCCATAAAGCATGTCACCATGTGAAAAAGAAAAACTTTTATTCTTAAAGGTAAAAGCAAATCCCTCTTAGTCTAAACAAGAAATAGAAATAATATTCGTAGCAATTGTAAGAACATAATAACAATTATTAAGTTCTAGAATTAAGCCCATAGGCAGTTCTAAAAGATAAGTTTTTATACTAACAGCAACAACTTTGCTCTATTCTCTATGCATAGGTCCATTTCACCTTTCTATAGCCTACTATTATTCTTAGTCTCTGTACATTGGTAAGCCATAAACGATATCTAATACCTAAGAATTAGAAAAATGATAAGATAAGTTTATCTCAATCACAAATATACCTGAAGTAGAAGCTTCTTCAAGCTTATTCTGCTTCACAATGTGAAGATAAGCTTTACAATTTCGTTTCCAGTGACCTTCTACCTTGCAATACTAGCCCATGCCTTTAGGAGAACTCTTTTTCTTCTTATGTCTACCTCCATTAGGTTTCTCAACCTTAGCCTTAGCCTTAAAATTCTTATTAGGCTTTTTCTTCTTTCCCTTCTTAGGCCTAGAAGAGGTACTGACCATCAGTATAGGTTATTCTTTCATGAAAGTCTATTAAGCAATTTTAACATGTTAAGCAACTTTGCATGAGAGATCTCAGTCTCATTCATGAAAAAAATTCCTAACAAACTATCTATTTAACTTAGAAAAGGAATGCAATATGATGTTTACTACATGATCCTTATTGATCACTTAGTCAAGTTGGGCCAATCTCTTTATTAGCTCGATCATCTTTAGCACATGAGTTGTAACAGATGATCCCTTGGCCATCTTGCAATTAAACAATTCCCAAGAAACCTGGCATCTTTCAATATGAGCCTACCCTTTATATAATTCTAACAAATGTAAAATCATCTTAGAAAGAGTCAAATTTTCATGTTACTTCTATAGCTCAGGAGACATTGAAGCCAACATCACATACACTGCTTATTTAGCATTTTCCTTGTGTTTCAAACAATCATCAAAGTTAAAATGTGCATACTTATTTGAACCTTTAGACAAAGGTATTGTAGGGTCTTTCTCAAGGATGTAGGCTATCTTTTCCTGCTTAAGGACAATTTTTAAGTTTTGTAACTAGTCCATATAATTCTGGCCCGATTAGCTTATTGTCTATAAAAATACTTCTTAAGGAGATGTTATTTGTCATTTTAACAACCTTTAAAAAGAATAGAATAGATTAATATATAAACACATAATTCATTTTATATAGACTTTCATAAAATGAACTCCTATTATTTTCTTTATTCTAATGATTCTTTGTCTTAGAATCATATTATCACATTGGATGATAATCATAGTGGGTTAGGATCTCGATCTAATTTATTTAACAAAGGCTAAGGAGTCCTAATAAATTAGACTAGGTAGACAATTTCTTGTCAATTACATCTTAACATAACTTCCAATCATTAGGTTGACAACTTTTTGTCATTTATTATCTATCACATTAAACATTATTAACAACTCCTTGTCAATGACATTCAAAGTGAACCTAATGTCACCCAAACACTGTATAGTTAATCAAAGAAAGGGCATTCCAAACTATACATTTTATCTAAGTTGAAACCATCAAACAAAAATATTACATATATTTTGATAATGATAAAATGAAAGTTGTAGCATAACCTTGATGGAGGCAAACAAATTATCATGAAATCAATCTCTAATCATCATTATTTTGATAGGTGGCATTGAATCATGTTTATAATATGCAATTCAAATTAGTGAGGGATCTTTTAATCAGTTCGAAGCTTAACTATTAAATGTCTCACGCATTAGTCTACATCATACATGCATCGCTTTTATATCATAAATATTAATCCTATGCATCCATAAGTTTACTAATTTATGTCATACATATATCACCATTTACAACATATATATAAATCACATGCATGCATAACATATGTAGGATGATTATACACCATTTAATTTATTCCCTTGAGCCATAAAAGGTAAAAATATTCATGTGATACGCCTCTTGCCACACATCATTGCACTTGGCTGCCTTCTTCTTCTTCAAAAGAAAGGTGAAGTTCCCTAATTTCTATCATATGTAACTAATTACATTCTATAGAAGAAATCTTAAGTTACATTCAATTGAGACAAATGAGAAGAGAATTGGACATTCACAAGTAAAGAAAAAGGCAGGACACGTAAGCCCTATTTAATAAAATTTCCAAAACTAAAATATAGTTTATATTCTAAAACCTTTGGTTTGAAATCATCCTTCCATACATTCAAGTATATATGAGGCATATAAGACAAGAAATAATAGAACATAAACTTTTTAGTTCAAATTATAGTCATGCATGATTCAAGTTATTTGATTAACTTTTAACTTAAAGAAGTTAACTAATTTGATTCCATCATCAAACATCACAATTAATGTATTTTGGAAACTAATCATCATTAATTCCAAAATCAACCAATTAGTCAATTACATGTTACTTTCCAAAACTTTGAAACTAAGATAATAATTAAAGGAAAGTTTCTAAATTTATTTACAATCAATTAGTGTTGATTATTAAAATAAAAGGAAACTTTCCAAAATTATTTCCTATCAATTTGCAGTCATTTTCAAATTAATTTCAAAGTTAAGGAAAGTTTTCATAATCACATGAACATAATTTAGCCAAGTTTTTCAAAATTTGTTATGATTGCAATTAATTTTCTAAATTGTATTTGTGAGATTAAATCACGGGACTTATTAATTGTCATCTCAATCAATCAAAAGGCTAATTGGTTGTCATCAAAACCAATCAAGGTGGTTAGAACTACTATATGTGGTGGACTAAAACTGACTAACACACAAGCATGGCTAGTTGGTTCAGCCAACTTGCTGGTAGCTAATGCCTTGTTCGGCCAGCTAGTGGGTTAGTTCCTCTCTAGTATATTTTTCATTGAAAAGTATAGATTCACTCATATTAGCTTGTGAAAAAAAATTTTACAAAAAAATTTTGCACCTTGAATAAAAACTTTGATCATATGGAATCAAATTACAATATGTACATAATCTCTATTATGACCATAATAATCAAATCCTTAACCATGAATTTATAGAGAACAATATGGTCTCACATACCACTGTTAGGAAAAATGGATCCAAGCACATCAAATATACCGATCATATGCATCAAGTATGCATAGAAGAAATTTAAAATTTTTCCCAATCCCAAATTATGTTGTTACTAATTAATTTATGAAACAAGGTATAATTCAAATAAACCTTACGATAGTAATTTAAATTATACCTTCTTGAGATTTTTTCTCAGAATCCTTAGTCTTCAAAACCGAATTTGATCTCCAAATATATCTATGAACAAGTCACACAATCAACTCCTTCAAATTGTGTTCAAACAACTCTTTTAGATTTAATCTCAAACACCAATAGTGATCCATATGAATCAGTTTGAGTCAAAGCCTCCACCAAGTGTAGATGATTGGTAAAGTAAGAAAGTCAACAATTCAACATAAAAGGTGATAGTTCACCAAGGAATCACAATTCACCAAGGCAAAGTTAAGTGTTTGAATGCAAAAAGGAGATAAGAAGTGAGATCACAGAAAAAGTTGACACATAACACATGTACTAGGGTTGAATGACATTCTCTTATTTTAGTTTGACTTCTCTTCTCTTTAAATAAAGGAGTTTTGAGCACAAGTAAGAGTGGAAAGGCATCATGAGTGATGCACAAGCTAGGGCTACCCCTTGCTTATGCCATCCACTCAAAGTGGTGCAACCACTTAGGCCTAAGAAGTCCACACGCCTTAACTTAATGTTGCCTCCTTTGTGTCCAACAAGACTAAACACTTTCCTACAAGTCCGTACTTATAAACTCTCTTTTGCAATCATTCTTTAATTGCTTTAATTAATTTAAAATAATTTTTAAGTGAGAAACCATTTCTCTACTTAAGATCTCCTACAATGTTAATATGAATATTATCTAACATTTAAATATTAACTATAGAAATTTACTACCAATTAATAATTTTAATCTCTATTAGAATTATTAAATCTTTAATAATTAATAATTCTAATAACATTAGAGGACTTAATTAATCCTTTCAAATTTTCAAGATGTTCATCTAATTTAACTCATGAATTAATAATATTTTGTATTCTAATCTTTCCTTTGACTTTAGATAAAAAATATTCTATTGAGGGTGACCTAGTAGATTTTCATGCATGTTGGTAATGAATTCATTTACAAGCTTCTTTAAGTTTAATTAAATTAAAATTCCATTTAATTCAAACACAATTTCCCTAAATTGTTCAAACAAATTCACAGATTAAGATTGGCTTCTAGCAAAGTATCATGACCACCCAAATGTGAGGAGTAGATTTGTGGAAATCAAAAATTTATGTGACAAGGTGCTAGTGTGTAATTCAATCTCTTCACCTCTTGATATTCAAATCGAGCTTAGGGTATGGCTCAAGTGTCAACCCTATAAAAGTCTAATTTAGGATGTATGTTTGACTATGTGTTATTTCACAATCATTTATATATAAAAATCCTTTTATGTATCATTAATTAATTATACATTGTCACGACCCAAACTCCTAGTCATGATCGGTGTGAATATCAATCCCTGATTGATAATCACTAGCCTTTAACCTTTCTCATTATTTATTTCTACTCATACTTGTTTTAATATTTCTTACTTACATATAATTAAACCCTAATTGATTAATAGAGACATCATAAACTTATAGACAAGGAAAGAAACATTGTCATATAAGTAAGTTTTTATAATGTACAGAGGCACTGCCTATCTGTGACTCATGCCCCAATTAAACTTCTACTCAACAAGTTCACAAAAAGTTCCTAATAAATATATACTACTAAAGGACTCTCTATTGTGGTGGTATTCACATCAGTAGTGACTTCCATAAAGTTATTGCCCATCCTTACTTTTTGGAGGTAGGTTAATAGGAATTCTTGAGAATCTGAAAAATAACCCATAAAAGAGTGAGTCTGGGGTTTAGTGAGATAAATTCATACCTAACTTATGAATTTATCAACATTTAACTAAACACATATACATCATATCTTTAGAAAGCATAACTCATACTAGAATTATCCTACACATCATAATGACCTAGGATATTAGCCTCTGAGTAATATTACAATATATTTTGAATTGTCACACTATAAAGAACTATGATTTTCTCATGGTCACAAACCATTCTCATCAATCATTATATGTTTAGGTTACAATACTATATTACTTTATAGCATTTCACAGGGCTCAATCTTCACATAAGTTTATTTCACATTGTCTTTCCATATTAAATATTCCTTCAAAATTTCTTAAAATAGTTATAAATCATATTATTCACATAGCTTCAAGTTGTCAAGAACCAAGTCACATATTCAAGTCATATTTTATCACATTCAATGCATCTCAATAATAATTCCAATAAATAACATAATAAAGAAAAGTAATGCAAACCTCCTTGTTACTTCGGTCCAATCATAACCTGCACAAACTCTGCCATATCCCTCCAACATCCATCTTATGCCCCTCCACCATTGGAAATGCATAGATCCAAGATCTATTTCATTATTTTCCACCATATCCCATCATTCTCATATCATTCATAACATTGTATCTCATATCATGTCTCATGTACATAAACAAGTTTTACACTATATAATCATTTACAATTGTCAGTCCCAATTTAAAACAATTAAAGATTGATTAAAAAATGCAGAATGAATATAGATCTTGCCCTTATCTCGTTGGAGATTGATATACACTTGTATCTGATTTATATTGTGTGGAATTTTCG
>JANHAO010004046.1:0-24940 GCA_026873985.1 Saraca asoca
TGATGTGACACAACTGTAGCTTGTAATTAATGATCAGAGCCCATCCTTCCTCTATAAATAGGATAATATTGTTAGCAAGAGGGAGGAGGCTGGGAAAATGATTCAGAACAATCATAATGGAAAAACTCTCTACCGTGGACGTAGGGTCCAGTAAATCTAGATTTAGTCAAACCACATAAAAATCTTGTGCCTTCTCCCTTGTCTTTTCTCTTGCTCACTCAATTGATTAACCTGCACACACATACTAATCTAGAATAGGTCGGGGATCCCAAAGAATCCCCCGTTGGCCAGATTTTGGAGTTCTATCCAAAATCTGATGTCAACATATTATTTTTTAAAAAAATATACATTTCAAAAATATTTTTTTATAAAATTTTAGGAATATTTTAAATTAAAATAGTGACAAGTTAAAAATGATAAAAATTTCAAAAAGAAAAATTATAAAATATCAAATTTAGTATTTGATATTTAAAGATAACATAAAAATTTAAAAATGAGTAGATAAATATTATCTACTAAATCAAAATTTAGAAGTTTCATCCATAATTTAAGTTAGAATAAGACCAAAAGGAAAAAGAAATAAAAAAAATTAAAAATTCTTCTCACTCTCACTCTCCCTCCTCAATTGGTGAGTAAAAGACACTTTCTTCATAATGATATTTGGGTAAAGGTATAGGAGCAAACAAGCTGAGGCTTGTTCATGAGTCTCAATGAGTTTATATGAGCTTAAACGGACTTCTTGTTATTTAATCCAAATTTCTCATCAAACTTAAATATTCAAGCTTGAGTTTTAGCTTGGATTACATACGAGCCTAAACGAGCTCAAACAATCTTAAAAAAGCTTCTTGTATATACAAAACACTAGAATTTCATATTATTATATTATTATACAATATATATGTATAATATTATTTATATATAATATAGAATTTATGTATTATATTATTTACATATAATATTAAAAATAAAAAATATGTTTTTATGATGAGGCTCATTTAGGCTTGCAAACAATATGAACAAAGTACTAAGAAGCTTAAGCTCGGCTCATTTATGATTGACTTGTCTAAAATCGAAATCAAGTCAAGTTTTTTGCAAACAAATCTCGAGCTACTCACAAGTAACTTTACTTGTTTGCACCTCTAAGTGAAGATAAGTGCTACGATTATTATAATATTAAGGAGATATGGTATACCATTAGTTTGGAAAAATGAAAAAAATCTCCTTAAGCTTTAGAGTTGTTGAATTTTACCTTTGTTAACTTTGAAAATTTGGAATTCAAATATCAATCTATGCAAAATTTTAGAATTAACATTCATTATTTCTTTAATTAACCGTTTTATATATACAAGATCTTTTTATAAACTTTTTAAACAAATATCATAATATCATAGGATGTGCATCTAACCCCTAACTTTTAACAAGATGCATCTAATCTCATTGTACTTCAAGTTATGTGCATTTTACTTTCATCCATCTATTTTGCATCTATAGAGCTAGGGAGTTTAATGTATTTTAGCCTACAAATAATATATATCATAAATAAAAGGTAGGACACATACATGATATTTTTCACCCAAAGTATATAGGTTTGGTGCATTTTATATAAATACATTATTTTATGATAAATGTTTCTAACTAAATTACTTCTTTTTATATAAAATCAATACGTTTATAATTTATAAAATTAAAATAATTTAAAATTCATCAAAATTTTATATTGATAATAATAATATTTTTAATATAAATATGTAAATTGAAGTAGAAATTAAAATAATAATATATATTTATATATGTCATACTTTTTTATGATAAATGAACCAAACCTTTTAAGTTTATGGCTGAAAAATAAATAGATGTGAGTAAAGTACATATAACTTAAAGTATAATAAGGCTAGATGTATCTTTAATAAGATATATGCATATGATTCAAAATACAATGAGGTTTGCTGTATTTTAGCCAAATTAAATAAGAAAATCTTTGAAGAATTTTTTTTATACAACTTTAAATGATGAAATTATAATTTTTTATATACTTATTACACATAAAATTTATACACATTTATAACTTTTTGCGAAAAATTCCAATATTTTATATATATAAAATTGCATATTTATGACTTTTATCTTAAATTTTAATAAAAATTCGTAAAGTTTTAAACACTTGTCAAAGTATTACCCATTTATATATCTATTACTAAAAGTCTTCCACCTATAAGAAAAAACTAACAAGTGTCACACTCTCATTAAAAGCTTTCTCCTCAAAATTATTTTTTAATTAAATATTATAATTATAGAATTTATTTTATATAAAATAAAAATTGTATTAAAATGTTGAAATCATCTTTTTTTAACAAAATAATTATCAATTAGAGAAATAGTTATCTGCAACTAATTTCCAATACATTATAAAACAAACCAAATTTTTAAAAAGAATTATCCATTAGAGAAAGAATTATTTGTGACTTACTTTGAAACTATTAGAAAAAATATTTGCAACTGATTTTTAATTTAAATTGGCTAATTTGATTTTCAATTTCAATTATTTATATATCTCAGTTCTATAAATTTTTATACAGCTAAATGTATGATGATTTTATGAGCAAAAAAAAAAGTACTAATAATAATACATCAAGATACCAATTTAGAACCATGAAACTGCACGTCCAATATACCACCTAAGATAAAAAAAAATAAAGAAAAAAATTGTCAAATGTCATTAAAAGTTTTTCCCTCTGTTATTTTTACAATTTTTTATTTTTATTTAATATTTGAATTATTTTAATATTTGAATAATTTGTATAGTTTTTTTAAATACATAATTTGTATAATTTTAAAACCTAAATAATAATTTCAATAATATCCTTTAATTTTTAAATTATAAATTTTTTTTGATGATAACTACCTATTTTTATCCTTTTTATTCAAGATACAACTTTAACAATAAATTATTTATTAGAATTAGGCATAACCAATTTCAAATTTAATTTTTAATTTTATTATTATTAAATTATTGAATTATCTATATAGAGTAATTTAATTTTCATATCTAATTTAATATTGTTGAAATAATTTTTAATTTAGAATTTGTTAGTATTATATTTAAATATTTAATATTAATTTTTTTTTAATATTTTAATAAGTTGAATAATTTAAAATTTAAATAATTTTAATAATATATCATCTAACTTTTAAATTGTAAATCACTTGAACAAATGCTATCAATTCTCATCCTTTATAAAAATTATCCATTTTAAGAAAAAATTATTGTAATAAAATTATCTAAACTTGATTTTCAATTTAAATTTGTTAATAGATTCTATTTGAATTATATATATATATATGTGTGTGTGTGAGCTCTACGTGAATAATACATTTTGATTTTTAATTGATTAGAAAACTCAACACAATGAAGGAGTTGTATCTTACTTTACTAAAACAAAAACGCTTTGGTATGCCGACACCTAGTAGTGTAGTGCCACCTAATGTTATCTTAGAGCTTTCCTCTCTTTAGTGTCCTAGGTTTGAAACCAAGATGTTGCATGTTGTCATAGGCTGGTAAATCTTCCAGTCATATCGAGTGGCCCATGTTGCTATTGGGAAAAATCGATCTAAGCATATCAAAAATATCGACCACTAGCATCAAGTATACATTAGTGAAAATTTAAAATTTTTCCTAAACCCAAATCATGTTGTTTGCTTAGTAATTTATAAAATAAGGTATAATTTAAATAAATCATAAACTAATAATTTAAGTTATACTTTCTTGAGAATAGTTTTCGAAATCTTTGATCTCTAAATCTGAATTTAATCTCCAAGTGGTTCTACGAATAAGTCTCACGATCAACTCCTTCAGATTTGATCTCCAACACCAATGATAATCACATAAATCAATTTGATTCAAAGCCTCAAACAGGTTTCAATTATTGATAGAGTAAGAAAGTCAATCGCTTAGCTTAAGAAGTGCTAGCTCTCCGATAAATCACAACTCACTAGGGCAAGGTTGAGTATTTGAAACCAAAGAGGAGATGGGTGAGATCATAGATAGAGTTGGCTCACAACACGTATGCTAAGGTTAAAACAATTGTTATTTTTGATTTGGCTTCTCTCTTTCTTAAATAAAAGAGTCTAGAGCACAAGCAAGAGTAAGGTAGTTTCGTGAGTGATGTATAAACAAGAGTTTGGAGCATAACAAATATGTGGTTATGATAGTAGGAGGTGTTATTTTATTAAACAGAAATTCATAGTTACCTCTATAGGGATAGCAAAGTTTGATATTTTTCTTTAGGATAACAATTTGAATTATGTCTCATATTTTATTTGAAAGCTTATTGCCACATATTTATGTTGTGTCAATTCTGCTATTGCATGTTTTTCTCAATTTTACTAATGTTGTTGGAGAGAAAATTTAATAAGCTTGATACTTATCTTAAATGGCTATGGAACTCCACTACTAAAAGGTTTTTACCATCTGGAGCAATGTTGGCTTAAATGGAGTTGTTTTTTGCATGATGATATGTTATGTTAGTAGGATTGTTTATATGATAATTATATCATAATGATAGCAATAAAGTATGTTTTTGTAAACCCACTTGTAAGTAAGCTTTTACCATTTAGAGCGTTATCGGCTTAAATGGGATTGGTTCAGCCTTATGATTACTTAATTAGTAGGAGTATGTGTGTGTGTAGTACCATTACGTGTGCACATAGTTGTGTTTATAGGAATTAATGATTATAATGTTGAAATAGTAATGTTTCAATGCCATATGTTGTTGTTCATCACAATTATAATAAAATCTATGACATACTACTTAGTTATAACATGGAGACGTTTAATCAATTATTGGTATGTCCTCATAATGGTAGTAAAATAATAAGGTGTGATTTTTACTTCCATTTTTAATTGCATAATTAAGCAATAAGTATCATCAATATTTTTGTGCTCACATATATTTTGTTTATACTTAAATTGTTTTGGAGTGAAGGTTGAGTCCCCAATCAAAAGCAGAGAGTCCTAACTGTGTTGAACTTATCAACTAATGATCCTTTATGGATCTGTGTTTATGACAGTATAAGTTATTTTTGTTACTAATGTTAAATAAACATTCATAATTACCTTAGTATGATGTTGTACTCACTCATTGCATTTGATTCACCTTACATGGTGAAATAACTATATTTAAGCTGTTAATGATCACTTCTTTATGGATATATGGTTGTAAGAGTAATAGGTGCTATTTTGTGATTAATGTCAAATAAACATTCATAGTTAACTCAATAAGGATAGTAAAGTTTGACATTTTTTTAGGCAATAATTTGAATTAAGTCTCATATATTGTTTGAGAGCCTATCACCACATGTTTATGTTGTGACAACTCTGCTATTACATGTTTCTCTCAATTATACTAATGTGGTTAGAGAAAAAAAAATGATAAGTTTGATACTTATCTTAAATGGCTATGAAACTCCACTATTGAAAGGCTTTTACCAGTTAGAGCAATGTTAGCTCAAATAGGGTTGTTTTTTTCCTGATGATATGTTGTGTTACTAAAAGTGTTTATGTGATAATTATATCGTGATAAAAGTCATGAGCTATGTTTTTGTAAACCCACTTATAAATAGGTTTTTTACCATTTAAAGCACTATCAGCTTAAGCTTAAATGGAATTGATTTAGCTTTGTGATGACTTTAATTAATGGGAGTGTATGTGTGTGTGTGTGTGTATAATGCCATTATGTGCACATAATTGTGTTTATATGAATTAATGATGTCGTGTTGTCTCAAGATTTGTACGAATTACTAACATCACCATAATGATGCTTCTATGCCATATGTTGTTGTTCAACACAATTATAATGAAATCTATAGATACTGTTTAGTTATAATGTGGAGACATTTTGACCCAGTCTTAATTTTGTTTTGTTGAGATATGTTGTAGAGTTTCAATAATGCATCTTGGGCAGATACCAAGACCATTTTTGGTAAGATTTACATATGATCACATTTGTCATTCTATATTCCTCTGTTCTCTACACCTACTTTGTGTTTAGTCATAGACGTATCGATTTTAACATGTGTGACATTAGTGTCTCTATCAAATATGATAATCCACATGTTAAATGCTTACGATCTTATCATGAATGATGGTTGTATAGTGTCAAATCATTATTTGACATTCATTATTGTGGTTGTAATCCATGATATTATTTTTCCTGACTTATGCTGTTCAAATGAGAGATTGTTACAATAATATTATGAATTAGCATAGTCATTGAATTTATAATAAATTATATTATTAAATGCCAAATAATATTGTTTATTTATTAACCTAAATATGTGATCATATTATTATTGGTCTTTAGTGGCATTTAGATTATTAGTGAATCTATTGTTGTTTGGGCCTTGTTTATTAAGCTATTGATGATGGAAGACTATCCCAATCCATTCCCACAAGGAGAGGTCCCTACTTGCCCTATATATTACTATTGCTATCCTATTATCATGACCCAATTTCCTAGCCATGACTAGCGTCAATATCATTTCCCTATTGTTAGTCACTAGCCTTTATTTTATTCTTATCATTCATTTCTACCCATGTTTATCTCATTATTTCTAATTATATTCATTCATATTTGATTGATTGACTAAGAAAGAAAAAAAAACTTTAGGAGAAAAGGTTATACTTTAAATTATAAACATAATTCTTAATGTGCACATGCATTGCCTAATAGGCACATGCCCACCCAACATTTGTCTCATGAGCTACACAAGTTTCCAAAAAAAAAAAAAGTACTTCACACTTTTAATAGGTCAAAAGATTCTTTCCCTTTCTCCAGCTTATGTCTTATAAGGACGAGTCCATCAAAAAGTTAGGTTAACCTATAACTTATCCTGATACTAAAATCATAGGTTGAGCTAACTAAGCCCTTGAGTACCCTATGGGCTAACTTTTTTATAGATTTTTAGAAAAAAAAAAAAGGTTAGTAAAGCGCAAAGTTAGATGGTAGATCCTTTATAGATTAAACCATCCTAGGGCCATCATCAGAAGAATATTGGGAGGCTTGAGGGAATGATCTCAACCTCATATAATACCTCACATCTTGTTAAATTTAAAATGACAATATAATGAAACTTAATATGATAGATTCCTAATGGACTAGACACAGTAGTGGTATAAATGTCCGTTGTGACCTCCATCGAATTATTGTTCATTCTTATTTTTCCTATAGTGGGTTAGTTGGATTTTCTTGAGAATCTAAAGAAAAAAATAATCTATAGAAGAATAAGTATAGGGCTCAATGAGATATATTTATACTAAACTTATGAATTTTGCATTAACAAGCAATGCACAAAGATAATCATCGCATTTTGAATCATTCATACCTGAACTCATAAACAAATCATGAGGTTGCAACTAACCTTAAGTTTATATCACCCTACTCTATTACAAACACATTATAAAGAATTATGATTTTCTTATGGTTTCAAACCATTATCTTTAATCATTGTATGTTCAAATCTCATTGTTCCACATTTTAGATTATAATGTCATATTTCAAATTACCACTTCTCAAAATGATAACTCAAGTGCACAAGAACATCAATAATAACAATTAGGATTCTCTTTGTTACTTTAAACTAGCCTTATTCTACTCATCCTAACCTTTTCCCTTCAAGCTAGCCTTATCCCATTCATTATATTAGAATGCACAGATTCGAGATTCGATTCATTTTTTCCTATCTCATCCTATTAATCACATCTCAAGTTTCATAAGAACATTCAAGTATTCAATATCATCATTCTTATCATAGTTATACCATAAAGTACACATTTCAATCGTAATCTTATTCACATATCCTTTACCACATCATCACATTTCGTCCTCATCATTCATTACATCATGTACCAACCCCTATCTCATGAGGAAGTTGCCAAACTTAACCAATATTATATTATTTACCAAAATTATTTCTATATTATCAATGTATGGACAAATATTAAATTTATTAATAATGGCATATAAATAGTATTCACATAAGATTAATCAAAGAAATTAGAGGATGTATTAGAATGAAGTGAGCTTGAGTTGAAAGGAATACAAATTCTGGAGGTGCAATCAGAATCACGAGCAGAATCATGTTTGGAATTCAAGTAAGATTGCAATTAAAATTGTAGGATCCCAGTGAGAAGGATTCAATTCAACTTAAGAAAAATTAGTTCTAAATAAGAGTATGCTAGCCAAAACTTGCAATCTTTTAAGAAGAGTAAATTCAAATACGATCAGAATCAGAATAATAAAGTCTAAGGGGTTCGATTTGAATCGCATGAATTTTGTTAAAATCTCAATTCGAATCTTAAGAACAAAAATGCTGGATTTCTTTGAGGATGATCATGGGTTGAGTGTAAAAGTTACGATTTGAATCACATGATCTGGGTTTATAGGAAAATAGCAAAAAAACAGGGGAAATAACTTCCAATCTCACACCACATCCCAAGAATTCAACACAACATGTTTTGGATCCTTAAAAATGCATAAAACTCAGTTATTTCAACAAAAATCTAACCATTATATTAACAAATCCATTCCATCCTAACTTTGTCACAAAATCATAAATACTCATTTTTCATCAACTTACACCATCATTCAATAGATCACCAGCAACAAATGCACTATAATTCACAAGAAATGTATGAATTACTCACATATGGGCTGGTAACACTAGAACACTTTTGATACAACCAAAAATCTTCAATACTCTTCATATATAAAAAGAAAAGTATATTAACTTCTTAGCTATTTCAAGGTCTTTCTTCCACCAAACAATCAACTATGATTATAGTTCCATTCCAAAGTAACAAGCTAAATATACAAGATTCAAACTTTAAAACTTCAAAAAATTTAAATGAGTTCATAGGTTCAACAGTGACATGAATAGTAACTGTGAAGTTCAAAAATTCACATCTCAGTTATGCTTAATGAATCAATGTGATTTTGGTGTTGAAATAAAGAGGAAGAAGAGAGGAGTTAACAGTAAAAATAAGAGAAAATAACATGAATAGAGGTGTAATTTACTTGAGGAGAGAGAGTGATGGTAGAGAGAGAAAGCTTTTAGAATTGAAAGGTGAGTGTTTTTGCATAAAGACAACCAGATGGCTAAAGAAAAGGGAAAAGGAAACTGACTTTGGGAGGGAAAAATGGGAAAATAAAAGTTTGAGTCAACTTCTCTTGACTCATCTTTGACTTAAACAACCTTTCTTATTTGCTCAACACTGAGTTCACAATTAACATACTCACCGATCACCAACGATCATAAAATTTATCACAAATTAATTAAATTAATTACCTTTGTAACGACTATAATTTTTCCCTCGTCAGGTGGTCGTAGCCCTAGTTTCAATTTTTTTTGAAGTTTTCTAGAAATTAAATCTTGAAAACATGAATTTAATTTTCTGGACATCTATAATGGAAGTTTTGGTTGTCTAAAAATTCCTAAAATTCTTATAATCTATTTCTAGCATATTCGAACTCCTCGTAGCCCAAAATTATAGTTTCAAAATTATCAAAATTTCAAGTTCACCTTTTCAAATTTTTCTAAAAAGCCATTTTATTGTCAAAATTAAGTTTGAAAAAAAAATTGAGATATTACACCTAGTGAGACAATAGGCTCTAACTTAATAATGATATCTAGGGTAGAAAGGAGTTTACCTCTTCTTTCTTTCTCTCTCATTAGGATCATAGATAAAGATCATGGATAACAATTATGAATATTGTATTATCACTAAGTGCGTATTCAATTACAAATTTATTCAATTACTTCTTGATTTTGACCTAAATTGTATTCCAGAATTTCATAATTAGAATTAGAACTTCGACTTTGAAAGAAAAAGTAGATTTCCAAGATATTTCACATCTCTATTAAGAAGAGATAAACTAATAAAATCATGTAAGCCACACCATGTTTCCCTTCACACATTCTTGGAGAAAACAGCCTAGATTTATTTCTATTTACTTTCTGTCATGATCATTGTTCATAAACATGAGGATATTCCACAACTAAGCCACCTCATTCACATTAGCCCAAATGAAATCCACAATATCATCTACAAACATCAAGTGATTGATGGAATGACCATTATGAGATAACTTAAGGCCATGAATTTTCACATCCTTTTTGTTTTGCAAAAAAAGTCTTGATAAAATCTCTGAGCACAAAATGAAAATATACGCTGATAAAGTATCACCCCATCTTAGACCTCGTTGTGGCTAAAATCTCTAGGTACGACCACCATTAAGCAACATCGCAAAAAAAAACTATTGATATACATTAATCCATCAATTAAGTGAAAGCCTAACTAAAACCAAAAGGGTACAAAAGTTGAATGATGAATCCCTACTCCACTCGATCATACAATTTTTGCATATCATGTTTATCCCCATAAGCCTACCTCCCTTTTTTCTTTTTAGAAAAGAAATACACAATGTCTTGAGCCAATAAACCATTTTCAACTATCCACCTACTTGGAACAAAGGTAGGCTAATTAGGAGAAATAAGTTTCCTAAGAATCAACCTCATTCTATTAGTAGTGATCTTCAAAATTAATATGTAAATGAAATTATAGAAACTAATTGGCCTAAAGTCTCTAAAAATCTTGGTAGCATTCATGATCGAGATCACAACTATAAAAGTCACATTCAACTCTTTTAACATATAACTAGACTTGAAGAAATTCTAACAGAACTTACCATCTGTTTACTCACAATATGCTAGCATTTCTTATAAAAAAAGCTATCATCCTATTGTTGCATCGACAAAATGGGGCATATGAGTGGCTCAAATCACCAAGTAATGACCTGAGAACCCAAATTCCTTTCATCCTTTCATAAAATATTTATCTTTTTGAAAACCATGAAAATAATGCAATAAAGAAAACATGATATGTAAGTTTTGTCTGAAAACTTGATTTTAATGTATTTTCTTTGAAAGTGGAAAAACATATCCTTTCTAAAAACATAATACCTAACTTGAGCAATTGACATCACTAAAGTATAATCAAGAGCCACATATCTAATTATCACATGTTACTTAACCCTCTTTTATCTGAGACTGCACATCCAAAGCAATTGACATTTGCACGTTAATACTAAAAGGGAGAGTATAACCCAAGTACTCTGTGAGTAAAAGATCTCCACCTCAATTGTGGGTGGAAATCCTTTTGTTCATACACATAATATGTATCATGTATATACATTCATAATGTAACACTCCATAGATTAAGCTAGTATTAGATTAAATCAAAATAGTGTTACGCTAGGATTAAAACAAGTAGGACTATATAGGCAGAATGGGTAGAGACCTTGGGACTAGTTTGGCATAGGTTTTGGGCCAAAAGGGTGCCCCAAACCTAAACCAACTGGTTAACTAGTCCTAAGGAAGCAGTCGACTAGTTGATACAGTTGACCAGATGTGCATCGATCAATTGACCAAACGCCTCTTGAGACTGATACAAGTAATACCACCTTACAAAAAATTCAAAATCCTTATTTGCACTGAGTAGCTGCCAAAGAGCATTGCTCAACTAAAAAGGATTTTGATTCATGCTTTTCAAAGGTTTGAGCCTAAAGTGAATTTTTTGGCCTTGAAAGGCTATTTTCTTATCATAAGTCTCTTTTTTGCTTTAGTTTTAATTTCTTTTATTTTTCCTTGGTTGTTGTAAGGTGTTTTTCCCAACAACCAAAGGTCAAATACAAGTCTAGGAAAACACCCGCAAGTGTAGGTTTTCAAAGAATTCTCTTATTCTAAGTTGAGTGGGAGTTTCTGCTCTAGCTCGCTTCCTTTTCCTATAAAATCATATATGTATGTTTTCTTATGTCCACAACATTTTCTTTATGCTAGCTTACAAAAAGACTGTATTATGATAAAAGTATGAAAAAGGAATTTAAGCTATGTTATGATGAAGGAAGATACATTAAAGGTGTTATGGATATCAGCAAAGTTTAGAATATGATATGATAAATATAAAATGTTAAAGATTTATAGATTAGATTTGAATTGCAGGTTACATACTATGTGATTACTTGACTTATGTATTTGTTTGAAAGCATGCCTAGGAAAGTCGCCATTGGCTTAACATAGAATCGAGACGAAGAATAGATAGATAAATGACCTTGTGAACCAAGATAGGCAAACATGCTCAATTTTGGATGAAATTTGGCGTAAAAATCAAGCATGAAAATGAGGTCTTATGGCGTGAATTTGGGAGGAAATGCATTTGTGTATTTTTTTTCCTTATTTTTCATGTTTTAAGGGCATTTGTGTTTTTTTTTACCATAGATCATTTGTCCAATGTTGGTAGAAAAATACATGATTACAATCCTTGAATTTTTATCTTCATGTCCATATGAGATGGTGTATATATTCCCTTTTGAGCAATAGGGAAAGCCTTTATGTTAACTTAAAAAAATATGTCTTTTTTTGGCAAAGGGATTTGTCCCAGAATACACTTAGGGAACGTGTTTGGTGACCTGGCTAAACAATGTGACATGGGCTATAGATCAGAGTATGGTAGCTTAGAGACTTCCTTATACACTCAAAACTATGTAATGAAGCATATATCAATAAAACGGATTTGTCCCTCTACCTATTCAAAAAGTTCTTTCTCAATGTATACTATAAGTTACTTGTATAGGGCATTCTTTAAGGCTTGATATGCCCGAATGCTTCAACTATATGCTCATGTTGCCTATGGACATGTGTACATAGGATTTCATTGTATGAATGATCAAAATATATTTTGCCCTGTTATATATCGAAGTGTGGCTTAAGTTTATTGAAAGATTAGTATGTTAACCAAAAGTTAGCATCATATACTGTACAGTATGACTAGAATAGATACTAGCCCATGACACATGTATATATATAAGTATTATATACATGTAAATATGATATCTAATATATATATGTTTTTCTAACCACAGCCATTTTCCACCTAAAGTTGGGGTAGGAATATTCACTCACTGAGTACTCAAGTTGTACTCATCCCATTCAATTATTACTTTTAGGTGTATAAACTTCAGAAAGGTCTTAATTAGTGTAGACCCCTCCATATGAATTTATATGTTATTAGGTACATGGTTTCCTTAGTTATCTTTTTAGTGTTTGTGTTTGTTTAGCTGACAAGTTCTAAATGTTTTATGATTTATGAAATGTAGAAAGGAATTATAAATTTAGATTTCAAAAAAACTTTTGTCAAAAAGGAATTGTTAAAAGTTTGCATTTCATATTTTCAAATGTATATGCACAAACATAATTTCAACATCATTTTCATGGTATTTAAAATATAAATGATTTATGAAAAGATAAATGCTTATACGTTTACAAGTCACTACTAGGTGGTTCATGCCAATCACATTCACAATTTTAGGGATGTGACACATAATCTTGTATCATATTCACATATATGTCATGCATTAGCAAATGTCATAATACTTATCATTTACTGTTATCATGTACCTATACATATTTAATACCTCTAGTCTTCTTGGGACATAAAAAATTTTCATATTATGAAATTACATAACCCTTATCCTAAGCCATTTTATCATGCATCATACTCAATCACTTTCCATTTTGAATTCACTCTAAACATACATTTCAAATAAACTTAAACAAGGTTAATCTGGTTGGATTCGAACACAGGTCTATAAGGGCAGCTAGTAATCATGAGCTTGGTCCTCGAGGGTGGATTGACTAGTCGACCAAGTCCCAAGAGCCAATCAACCATCCTATATGGTCTCATAAGGTTGACCAAGCATGCTTGATAGGTCAACCTGATGTCACCCTAAGCCTATATAAGGAGACCCTTTTTGGTGAATTTTAAAATCCTCATTTACAACTGAGTAGCCATAAGGGGTGTTGCTTATCAAATTAGGATTGTAATTTGCATTCTTTAAGGATATGAACCTAATATAAGGTTTTTAGCCTAAAATGATTAATTTCTTATTTTAAGTTTTTTTTTTTTGCTCTAGTTTTGATCATTTTTTGTCTCCTAGGTTATTGTTAGGTGTTTCCCCAATAGGCAAAGGACAAGACCAATATAGGCATTAAAGGTCTTAGAAGATCCCCTTTAATCAGGTGAGTGGGAATTCTATCATGTATCTCCCTTTTCATATAAAGTGATTATTTTGAAAATATCCCCAAACTATTTTGATGTGTTAGGTAACAAGGAGTCAGGCCAAAGAAATAAAAATGAGAATTATGTAATTAATTGATTTTAGACCTGTAGTTGTTAAAAATTTAGATTAGGCTAGGAATAGACATGGAATGTGAATGTATATGAATTCAAGTATAAGATCAAATTTACATGGAAAATGTAGATACATGATAAAGAATTAGGAATTATTTTCCAACATGACTACATGAATGTTTGGTTGAATATTTGGATGTAGGAGGACAAGAAATAAGAAGCTAGTATTGAATCAAAGTTATGGATATTATTAGGAATCCCTATTGACCTTAGCCCCTATTTTCTCAATAAGTTAATTTGCGCTTTGATGACTTTTTTGTTATGCTAGTGAATTAATCTTGGAAGCCTTAAATCACTTCATGAAGATTTAGTAAAGGCTTAAGATTTTAAAAATGTAAAAGTACAGGATTATTTAAATTTACCACAAAATAAAATTAATTTTGTAAGGGTTTGCCTCAAAAGATTTTATAAGATTTCTTTTTAATTATTTCTCCAAAATCATTCCTAAATGTTCTAAAATGATTTTTTTCAAATTTTTATACTTGGAATTATGCTTTTTGGCTAAAATAAATTATTTTGAAATGGTTTGGAATGAGTTAGAAATATTTTGATTTCAAAGTAGATTATTTAAAAACAGGTTTTGGCCTTATGATTCAAGTCAAACCATTTTAAACTATGTCTACAATTCAAATCATGGCCTCTAAACTTGGGTAAAGAGTCTGAGATTTAAGGCAATTCTTGATGGTTAGGTACACATTGTTGTTCTTATGCTCTTGGTTCTTCAACATGTTTTATATAAGTTTTAATGATTTTATGTTTTCTAAAGTCATAAGTCTTGTTCTTGAAGGCTTTATTTTTTAAAAAAAAATTGTGACTTTCAAGATAATTTTATAAGCATTTCTTGGATGATATAATACTTATTACATGCTTTCCGTCAACCTTAAATATGTTCTAAGAGTTGCATGAATGATACTTAAAGTTAACCCTTCCTTGAAAAATCTTTAGAATTTCTTTTATATATCCTAATCTCTAATCTTAAGTTTTGTGCTCAAAAGTTTGCTAGAATCTTTGTAATTTGTGAAAGAACTTAAAGACCAACTTTAAGATTTTGGAAAAATTAAAGGAGTTGCAAGATCAAGACTTGACTTGAAGATTTTTCATTAAGATCAATGATGTTTACTTCAAAAGTGATGAGAATTGAAAATGAAGATGACTATACCAAGAAGCACCATATATTGCTATGATCCATGAGTATCTCTATCCTTATTCTAGTCTTATAGATCATTAATATTGATTGGATTACATGATATTCTTCGTCTAATTGTTCTTAGTTGGTTTAGATAAGATTATGAAAAATATGCTTGATTGTGATGATAAAGTGCTTGACTGTTGTTACATGTTTCTTGTGATTACACATAGGGAAAGCCTATTAATTTTGATCCTTTTTTCTATTCCCATTGTATATCCTTTCATGACGTATGCTTGTGTTATGCCTCTTAATTACTTGGAACTCATGTTACATGCTTTTTCATATAGGAAACCTTGAAAAGAGATATGTATATATAAAAATATTTCAAATAATTGTTCTAAATCCTTTTCAAAATTAGTTTGATAGCAAAAATCATGAATTTTCAAATTGCTTAAATATTTTATGTGACCATGTTTGAAAATAATTTTCCTTTCCATGTTTCTCCTAAACTTTTTTTCAATGCTTTAAAACATAAAAAGTTTGGATTTTTAAAGTGTCTTGAAATACGAGTACAATATTTACATATTTTATGCCTACTTTTTATTTAGTTTTTTTGTCATGATTTTATATAAATTAGAGTATTTGTGATTGGTTTCATGATTCAGTTAGATTTGAGAGTAATTTGAATTAATTTGACAATATGACATTATTTTAGTATTTTAGTTGTATTTGGAGTTCTAAACCTTTGAATTGGTTAATTCTTGTGTCATTGGAAAGCTAAGAACAAGGCTCATAATTGTTATGAACAGTCTAAAGCCCAATTTAGATGTTTAGTGGGTTGAAATTAGCTCACAAGTCGAAATAAAGTGCTAACTTGCTGATCGTAAACCAATCTCAATATTATGATTATTTCTAGAGCTCTAGTCTTCCAAATGGACAAAACCCAACCTATTGGATAGCTTTGATCCACCACTACAACTTTCATAAAGGGCTCAAGGTAAAACCATGCTGTTTTGAAAGAGTTTCAAGGTTGTGAATCTAAAAGGCAAAATCTATTATCAGTTGGTCTACTCTGCAAAGCCTATCTCAAGTTTTGTCTCATAAGTTAGGCTAAAAACCTTCATTTTGAGCAAAATTTGGACCATTGGATTGCTAAAAAGTAGAGCTAAAATTTCTATAAAGATACAAGGTCCAATTATGCCCTTAGCTAGCCCAATTCAATAGCCTAAGTTAAGAGAAGAAAGAGATCATAAAAAAACCTAATTGAGGCACTTAGAGATTCATTCTATCATTCTATTCTTTATAGAAGGAGGAGCTCTCTTAGGATAAGAACACAAGTCCTTTTTAGGACTTCTCATTTCTTTTATTTTGTTTTTTTTTTATTTCTCTTATAATGAGTAGCTAAACTTTTCTTTCAATTGAAGGAAAATTCTGTTTCAATTCATTTATGATTGTGAGACTTGATTTATATTGTTGAGTTATTCCTAAATTGGTTTTCTATTGTTTTTCTATTTTAATTGAATAATTGTATTTGATGATCAATTAACAACGCCCATTAATTGATTGTCTATTGTGATTTTCTGCTAGTTTAAACTACACAATCAGTAATTGTTATTGTAGTTTGCAAAGTAACAATTAGGTGTTATAATTATGTGATGGCTTATGATTGTTTACATAAGGGAAATGTAGGATGGATTTAATAATTGTGCATTGATGTATGATTGTTGTTCATTCTTAGCCTTTTCCTGTGTTAATGTTGTTGTTAATTTGATTTAGGCACTTGGCTCAAGCCAAATTAGTAATAAGAGTTGATTTAAGTATTGGGATTAAATTGATGAAATTAGGGAAGAATAATAAGAATTTAATTTAAGTGATGGACTTAAATTGATTCTTGGCTAAGTAATCAAAGAAGGATAATACAATTGTGTCTAGGATCAATCTGAAATTGAATGCATAAATTTTCCTTGGATTGAAGTTTTTCCTATTTAAATTTCCCTTTTTCAAATTCTATTTGATTGTCATATTGCTTTTGAAATTCTAATTTGAAATTTTGTCTTAGATATTCAAAACTTCCTTTATTTCATTTGGCACTCAAATTAATCATCCAATCCTTTACGTTCGACCTGGATTCATCCTCCTACAAATTTAAGGCAGTTCAATACATTGAATTTTGATAATTTCGACACTTATCAAGAGGATAAATTCAAATGTCTATGTTGGATTGAGAAAAATTTATGTTTGCCATATTTTCTAAAAAATGGATTATATCTATCAATAAACACATTTCTTTTTATCTCTTTTATGTTTAATCCCTTAATTTGGATATTGCATTTTGAAAAAGAAATAGTTTATTTTTTAAAATCAAGAGAAAAATAAAGTTGTTTCATAAAGGGGGAGAAGAAAAAGAAAAGACACATATGTTATGTGCTTAATGTCTTAGACTTATTAGATTAAAGCCAATTCTAACAAAGGAATTAGAGAGCTCCTTGATTTTGTTTTGTTTCACAGGTGCCTAGTTGAACAAAGTTGAGTTTTCATGTTGTTCATAGTGATTATCGATGCTTTGTGATCTAAATTCATGTTTTGGTTAGTGAAAACTGAAGATTTTTTTAGAGTTAGACCAAGGCAATTCAAATCACAAAATTAAAAGGAATAGGTCGATTTAAATTAGGGTTTTTAGAGGAGCCTTGGGTGTTTTTTAGAGCTCGTGATTCGAATTAACAATTCAAATCATAGAAGAATTTCTACTGGTACTCATTTGTGATTTGAATCACTCAGCAATTCTAGGCTTTACAATTCCTATTGTGATTCAATTCAGAACTCATGATATATATTCCCTATAGTGTTTTTTAGCTCTCATTTCACATTCCTAATCCTAGGCTCCCTTATCCTATTAACCTAAGCTCTCCCTATCTTTATCAAACTCCAAATTTTACCTATTATCTTACCAAATTTCTTATCCAAAGCACTTCCTTACCATATTCCCTGACTTTTAATTGATCCATGAAGAAAAAGAAAATGATTGGTGATCCAAAGTTGCTAGAATGAATATCATTATAGAAGAAGAATTTTTTTTTTTTTGTAAACAATGAATCAAGTTATGTACAATTTAAAGAAAAAAGCATTCAACATCTTCATTGCTAGGATTTAAATTTTCTTCAAAATAGTCATCTTGAGTTGTAATATGCTAGAAAAGTACAAGTTGCTAAAATTTGCCATTTATTATGTGAATAGCTACCCCAGATTAATTAGGATGTTTTATGTTAATTTAGGCATCACAAGTGGTAGATTATCAATTACTATGATGCAAAGGGTAATTAATCTAAACGTTAAGTTGTTATGTGATTTGTTTAATATGAATGGGGAGAAAAGCTGGGTGATTAAGTAAGGATGTAGAACACTATTCTAAGGAAGAAGCTATCAAATTCTTTTTTTTCCTAACTCTCAGCTAGTTATTGCATCTAGAAAGCTTATGATGATAGGGTTGCCTATGGAGGATTGCCTTCTTTGCTTTACCATTGTCAAGATTTTCCTCTCTAGGCATACCAATTCAACTTATATTGTTGAGGATGAGCTATTTTTTATGTAGGATACAAAGAAAAGATATGAAATTAACATCCCATATTTGATCATCACCTACGTGGGTTCTTTCTTCATAGGGCCGAATCAAAGCTTCCTTCCTAAGGGAATAATCTTCACAAAAATCTTTACCCACTTCCAAGTATCAAGATCTCTTGAAAAAGAAGTTGACAACATAAATAATTCTACTCAGAGGGTGAAAAGAATATGCACAAAATGGGTTTCCATCTTGTTAGTGGGAGATAGAAGAAACAAGACTCTTCCAAGTGTAGCAAGACCATTTGTGGATCTAGTTCATCTTCTGCTAGGAGTTCTAATATTCAAACTGAAACCTTAACCCCTCTTAAGTAAATTTGGATCCATCAAAATTATTATTTTGAACTTACAGAAAAAAGGCTGAATGAAGCTCATGAATATATGCAAAGAATTCATAGTTAGCTTGATTCACTTGAAACTAACATGAATACTAAAATTGGAGACCCTCGTGATTGGCTTATCAAAATGAAGGCCCAACTTGCTAAAATCAATGATGTTGTGTCACCTAGAGATGCTTGATATGGTGTTTAATAACTCCCTTAGCCCCATTATCCCTGTTTTAGTTTTGTTTTGCTTTTGTTATTTATACTTTGACTCTAATGACTTCTAGATTAGTTTTGAATATATTCTTGAGTTTTGATTATTTGATTGATCTTTTTTCCTTTTTGAGATGCCAAAAAGGGGAGAATTTAAGTATTTTGGGGAGTTTATAAGTTTATGCATGCTTTTGTGTTCCTGATTACTTTATGCATCTTTTGAGGGGAGCCACTACTACAAAATATAGAAATGGCATTGTTAAATAGACATTAGATGATAGGTAAACCAACGTATATATAGGTAGCGTGGTAGTGCTTTTGTAAATATGAGAAAAATTATAATGTTATTTTCTATTAGACAAACGACATTTAAACTCAATATCACATTTGATATTGATTTTAGTTAAGGAACCGATGTACTTTTTGAATTATTTAATTTATACTATTTAAGTTTAAACCATCTTTAAAATCTATGGCTCCTTAATTATCAAAAAGTTTCATTAATTTGTCAATTCAATTCTTATTTGATTATTATAATTTATAGTCAAATAGTTTTTTTTATTAATTTATCAATTGAATTCTTAATCAATTTGTTTATATATAATTAATTTACTGATATAATAATATTACAATCAATTTTTCATTTTCCAAGACTTCAGAATTGTAAAATTTTTAATAATCATCAATTTACTCTATTTTACCAAGACTACAGAATGATTAAAATAATTCAAAATAAATTTGACTCGTTTATATTTCAATATATAAAGAGACACATATTAGATGTCAGGTTTTTTAAAGAACCGACATAGATAGACAAAAATAATTAAAAACATAGGTATATGAAGGGTTGTAGATTAAACATTGATTTGTATTAGGAACTAATGTTGATATATGATATTACATGTTAGTTTCAACATATTAACTGACTTCTAAAGTCTCCACGCATTATAAAAGGCTAGGGCATCTCCCTGACTCTTATTCTACTCTAACTATCTTTGAATGTTTATTTATTTTTCCCTTTTTTTCTTTCTCTTTTGTTGCTTAGTTTGTGTATACAGCATGACTAACTTGTTTTTCCTTTTTTTCCCTTTGAACAAGGCAAATGGATCCTTTAAACAAGAGGATAATGTGTGCACTTAATATGTGTGTGTTTTGTAAACCACCTTTGATGTGAGTAAATAGCTTATTTGCTGCACGCGATCATGGCCACTATCAATAATATGTTTTTATATATTTCTAAGTTTATGTAGAATGAATTGTTAGTGACATTGTTCCTTTTATCTTATCCCAATACTTTTTCTGGTGTTTCCATAAAAATGTAACTAGCAACAAGTTTCTTTATTTTATTAAAAAAATTAATCAAAACGTCAATTTTTTAACTCAAACTGACATCTTTAACACAATCCAAAGGATTATAGCTAGCAAGTTTCTATAAAAATGTAGCTTGCAGCAGGTTTATATATTTTATTAAAAAATTAATAGAAATGACATCGATTTTTTAATTCAAATCGATGGTAGTAGGTTTTTGTAAAAATGTAGATGGTAGTAGGTTTCTAAATTTTTTTAAAAGAAGTTAATAGAGACAACGTCAGTTTTTTAACACAAACCAATGTCTTTAAAATAATCCAAAGAAAATTTTGAAACAATTAGGTATTATTTAATGTACAAAATAATTCAATTATTGAAATATTATTTCAAGTATTTAAATATTATCTAATTGATAAAATTTTTCAAAGAATAATTATCCTTGGGCAAATTATTTATGAAAAATTATTAATATATTATCCAAAAAGCAAAATGGAAAAAATTAATTCAAAAAAATTCAACTAAAATTGTCTCATAAATACGTTAAAAATCAATATGCTAGTTGTTATAAAAAAAACTGATGCATTAACAAAATAAAAAAACAATTAAAAAAATTCAACAAGGGAATAATTTAAAGTGACAGTGGTTTTTTTGTAAATATGATAGAAATTAATATGTCATTTTTCATGCAAAAACTAACATTTTAAGTTTAGATGTTGGTTTATTATAAAAACTAATGTAGATGCATAAGAATAAACATTGGTTTCTTAGTAATAACTGATGTATAAAGTCTAGACTTCTTCATGAATATATCAGTTCTTTGTTCTACTCTCATTTACTTTCTCTTATCTGAAACATTTGCAAAATCATTCTCAAACCCTTGCTAGCTTTTTCTTCATTATCTTGTTTGTCTTCAATCATCATATTTTAGGTCCACCACTGATCGAGGTAAGGAACTTTGTTCTTCTTACATTGTATTTGTTTCTTACTTGCTAAATTATATCATTGTTTTCTATACTTTTTTAGCTTTGTATTTTGTTGGTAGTTTATATTTTAACGTTTAGCATTTTTTCTCTTTTGTTTCTTAGTTTTCTTTAGAAAATGATTTGGGTTAGGATTTAGTTCCTTGCTAACTTCAATTGTTTGGTCATGCATGCCCTGTATAGTACCACTTAGCAAAGTGTTTAGGATTATGTCTAAGATTTTCCGTGTAATCTATATAATAAAAATCAAACCTTGGAATATTATCATATCCCTTTGAAAATCATCAAATGAAGTCCATATGGATACAATGAGAGTGTCTTTCTAACATAAATGAAAACATTATAGCAATTGCTTCTAATCTCTTGAAGCATTTTTGTGCATGCAACAACATTGGGTCAAAACTAAAATATCAAAACCAGTATAAAGGAACTTAACATTATCAATCTATGTATGACTCTAAAACTTGGAAGTAACTTAAATAATCTGAATAACCCATCAACATCAATAATATGAAAAAGATTGCTAACCTACCCCTCCTAACTTTTGAATAGGATTCATGAATTCTATTTGCTAAGAAAATAAATTGTTGTAGAGGTCTGATACCTTTTGGTTATAATCTTATAAATGCTTCAGGGAGTCAATTAAAATTATATGTGCATATGTACATATCTCATTATTGGACAATTAAGTAACTAAACTCATTAGTTATTTGTTAATTAGAAAAGATATCATAGTTTAAATAGATTTTCAATGATTTTTTTTTAGTTGAATTTCATACCATGCTTGCAATTTTAGTTAATGATTGCCATAAAAGATAATTTTAAAAGATAACTATTAAGTTACCATAAAGATAGTGGTTCAAAATCATATATGAAAAAGATACTTCTTGTTTGATATTAAATACTAAAACTTTTTTAAAACTAATTCCATATATTAATACTAATAAATCACAATATTATGGTAGAAGCTACTACTTCTTTTTAATTTTTAATACTAATTGTGCATCCTAGCATGAATAATTTTCATGAGGTTAACTTCTTTTTTCTTGTTGTCCTTTTAAATAGTCATATGAATCCTTCTTAACATATTGGTAAGAGTGCGAGGGGTGCTACCCTTATGAAGGAAATGACCTTTATCCATAATAAAGGAGAGAAGATGAAGGTCAACTTAAATGCAAAGGGTCAAGTAATTGGGGATGGGTCATCGAAATATAAGTTATATTGGAATGTTGCTATGCACAATGCCAATCAATATTAAGCACTAGAAAGAAGTACCAAAAGAAATCAAGAAGAACATTTAGCAGAATGTCTTGGTATATATTACTTATCTCCAATTTGTGTTTAAGATATGTGTAACTATCTTCTTAAAATAATTGTATATAAGTATAACCTATGTGTGTCACCTTGTAGACCACATTTGAGGTTGATGCAAGGAGGAAAAAAGAAGCCTTAAAGCTTGCTGTGAGATTTGGCCCTTCCAGCTGTGCTCCTCCCCTTCTCAATCCCAAAGGAACGGATGAGCAGGAAAAGAGCCCCTAGCTGAGGAGGAACACTGTGGAGCTCATGTGCTTGTCGATCTTCCAACCAGAGTTCATCTTTCAGAAGCTAGCCTTCCTTTCATACTGTAGCAATTGTAGGCTTATTAACTTGTATTTTGACTATTCCGGTGTAAAACTACCTTGTTGAGGCTTTTTAATGAATGAACTTTTTTGAGTGTTGTATTAGATGTTCTATAAGTTGTAAGTGATAGCATAAATTTCTACAAATCACGGCTGAATGAAATGTTTAGCAGACTAATCAGTTGCATTCTTTACTTAACAAAAGATTTAAGAATCAAAATGGCTTGTCTGGCAAGGTAAGAGTCCCCTGACAAGTCACATGAGAGCTATGGCCTACAGAAGATCATGTGAGAGCCACGAACAAAACTTCGCATGAAAGTTATGAACACAAAGTCACACGCGAGCTATGAACAAAACTTCATGTGAAAGTTACGAACACAAAATCATATGCAAGCTATGAACAAAACTTCGCATGAAAGCTATAAACACAAAGTCGCATGCAAGCTATGAATAATAGGTCACAAGTGAACTGTGAACAATAGGTCGCAAGTGAGCTGCAAATAATAGGTCGCATGAAAATCATTTGTGATGTACCATAGCAATCTCATTGCTCAGTGGGTGGTATGAGTTTGACTCTGCTAGCAATCTTGTTGCTCAGGCAAGAAATGAGTTTTGACAGTACCAGCAATCTTGTTGCTTAGGTAGGTCATATAGATGATCATCTGTCAGCAATCTTGTTGCTTAGGCAAGAAAATGAGTTTCAACTCTGCCAACAATTGCTCAGTCTCAAAACAATCTTGTTGCTTAGTGGGACAACAATCTTTGTTGCTTAGTGGAACAACAATCTTCATTGCTCAGGACCACAATAGTCATACCATAATAATCGTGTTGCTTAGTAGGTCTATCCACAATAATTGTGCTGCTCAGTGGCTTGAACCACAGCAATCTTGCTGCTCAGCAAGCCACACTACAGTAATTTTGTTGCTTAGTGGACGTCTCCATAGCAATCTTGTTGCTCGGTGGATACAAGTCTTGGTTCCGATCCCCTTAGTCTGAACACATTAAAGTTGAGTGGAAGCACGAACATGAATGCTCGTTATTTTGAGCTTGCAATGCAAGATGAGTAAATCTTTCTTTCGAGCTTTGGCTCCTTTTAGACAATATTTCTGTCAAAAGAGATTTACTAGAAACTAATAAATATTTACATAAGATATTCAGAAGAAAAAGATAATAGTACAAGGTTAAGGGAACGAGCTGGAAAGATTTTTTTTTTTTTTTTGCTACAAGATTAATATATAATTCTAGTGGAAAGTGGTTGATCTTGATCGGTAGCTTGCTACTGTCGTGTGAGCTGTTGTGATTGTTAAGGTTGTTCTCCTGAAGGCTAGTCGACATAGTCCTTTGGGCGTCCTTACTTGATGAGGTCTTTGATCGAAGCTTATCGAGGCCGCCAAATTAGTAATTTATAAAACCGGATTACTCTACTCTACTTGTAGCATAGAGCAACACCG